>SRQA01000322.1:0-25856 GCA_018360365.1 Claviceps citrina | reverse complement strand
GGGGGGGCTCGCACAAACAAAGGGAAATAACTAATTAATGTAGTAATAACAAAAAGAGGGCAAAAAGCCTTCTAAAGCGCGTGTGTATATAAACAACGAGAGGGCTCCGAATCTAAAGATCAGGAAGGAGCGAATTAGCATCAGAAAGTGGAGAAATTGCGTGATTGTGTGATCCACCCCCACACATACCTAGGGAGTCAACTCTGAAGGTGGTTGAGTCTTTGTACCTGTCAAGGTGACAAGCTACTACCTAGGTACTTGTACTACATCCATTTCTCCCTACAACTCAACACCCTACACACGGACCCCTTCATTTGAATACCTACCTACCTACCTACTGGTTTGTTGGTCTCGGCGGCGTGTTTTCTGACTTTCTTTCTTTTTTCTCTTGGAACATCCATCAAGCAATTTTTGCTCAGACAAAGACTCACACTCCCACCAACTCACAGTCAGCAGCAACAATGGCTTCATCCATGCCATTAAGAAAACACCTTGCCAAGAGCGATGGAGTTTCCGCCAAGAGCACTGATCTCGATGGCCACGATTTACCACCCTCTCCCGCCCCATCAAGTCCTCGTAACGGCCGGCGGCGATATGCATTGGCAACCGAGTTGGTGTTCACAGAAGGAAAAGACCAGTACGGAGCCTCCAGCATTCCTATTTATCAATCTGCTACGTTCAAACAAGCCTCGGCTTCTGGTGGCCAGCAGGAGTACGATTACACTCGGTCCGGCAACCCGACTCGAACATATCTCGAGAGGCATTTGGCGAAAATCATGAACGCGAATCGCGCACTCGCTGTGAGCTCAGGCATGGGCGCTTTGGATGTGGTCACTCGCCTGCTTCGGCCAGGTGATGAGGTCATCACCGGAGACGATCTTTATGGCGGGACCCATCGTCTGCTTACCTACATGGCGACCAACCAGTGTATCGTGGTACATCATGTCGATACTACCAAGGTCAAGGCTGTCCAAGAACGAATGTCCGACAAGACCGCCATGGTCCTTTTGGAGACGCCGACAAATCCTCTAATCAAAATCGTCGACCTCGCCTCCATTGCCCGCATGGCTCATGATGCCAACTCCAAGGCATTGGTCGTTGTTGACAACACTATGCTGTCGCCAATGCTATGTAATCCCCTGGACTTGGGTGCCGATATTGTGTACGAATCTGGAACCAAATACTTGTCCGGTCACCATGATATCATGGCTGGCGTGATTGCCTGTAATGAGGCTGCCATTGCGGACAGACTATTCTTTACCATTAATTCAACCGGCTGCGGCCTCTCACCAAATGACTCATTCCTACTCATGCGCGGTGTCAAAACGCTGGCCATTCGCATGGAAAAACAGCAAGCTAGTGCACAAGCGGTCGCGGAATTCCTCGAGTCTCACGGCTTTCGTGTACGCTATCCTGGTCTCAAATCACACCCACAGTACGACCTGCATTGGTCCATAGCTCGTGGAGCTGGCGCAGTTTTGTCATTCGAAACAGGCGACGCGGCGGTGTCGCAGCGAATCGTGGAAGCTGCTAGGCTATGGGCCATCAGCGTCAGCTTCGGGTGTGTGAATAGTCTGATCAGTATGCCCTGCCAAATGAGTCATGCCAGCATCGACGCCAAGACTCGGAGCGAGAGGCAAATGCCTGAAGATATCATTCGTCTTTGTGTTGGCATTGAAGACGTGGACGATTTAATCGAAGACTTGTCTCGCGCAGTAAGTGGCTCTACCATGCTTCACATTGGATGGCTTCACTAACTGAATACTGCTCTAGCTTGTTCAGGCCGGTGCGGTCACTGTGACCTTGGACGGTTTCCATGCTACAGGGGCTGCCGAAGAGATAGGCAAGCAGCCACTTACCGCAGACTAGAATGTGCTGTCGTAAAAGCCATATTCCATCTGCAAAGCCCGGAATCGCGCGTACGCATACTGGTGATTCTTTAATTCTAGGTTTGTTGCGCACTAGCGGGAATGACCATTTGTACACGCAGCAGCGCTTCAGAACAGCGTTATGGGCATGGGATTGACGCCAAGAAGATCAAACAATAGTAGGGCATGGCGCTGAGATAATAGTAGGGCATGGCGCTGAGACATGTAGACCGTCACGACCAGACGAGGCTGGATTGACAAGAGTCTCTACGATTAAGTCGTCCATTGCGAGCAAGAATGATGCTGCAACATCATAGTACGGTCACATAATGTTTTAAAATGGAAAAAAAAAAATTCGGGGTTAGACAAACTTCACTCGGGGACCAGAAAGAGACTGGCAAAATCACTCACGTTCTCCATTTCATTGCAATTTATTGTACATCGTTATCAAGGGAGGTATCATGAGAAATCAAACCGCTCAGGGAGAACAATAGGAGCGACCAAGCTCCAAATATAAAGAGCATAACAGACCCAAGCGCTGGCAATTTTGATCCAGCTGGCTGCATAGGTACGGCCGACGGTGGCGAAGTCACCATTCTTGGTGCTCTCCTCGTACTGCATTGTCAGCAATGTTGAAACCCATGCCGTAGCAAGGAAAAAAATGATATGGAAGCCTGTGTAGCTGTACTGAGTCCGAGACCGTTCATCATCGTCTGGTGTACGGTCACCCGAGTCGCTCTCGTCGTCGGACAACAGAGCGTTGGCAGGCAAGCTGCCCTCCTCGACGGCCCGCCTCAGGGCTTCAGCTCTCATCTCCCTTCGAGCACTGAATTGTCGCGTGACCAAATCGTGCGCGTCATCATCGGGTAAGCGTATGCCATTCGAGTTATTGCCAAGACCTAGACTTTGTGTAGCTGCGCGAGTCGTTGTATATGCCACGGTCAGCATAGTAGCGATTGCGCCAATGACGACAGATGTTGTCCTGGCCCCCTGAGCTCGAATTAAGGGGTTGCAATGTTTGTCGTCGGGTTCCATGGATACGGCTGACATTGTGAGGTAGGTACAGTAAATTGCAACCATGGCTGCTTGTGCCAAACCCGCCTTTGGATTGAACTCCTGGACACTTGGGTTGACAGATATGAAAGACACCGCTAACCAGAACAGCAGGTTTATCGTGATGACTGCCTGATTCATGTGGCAATCGCCCTTTGCGAAGAATATGTACTGGATCACGGTCATGGCAATGGATCCAATATACATGGCCAGTGTGCTTCCAATGAGAACAACACGCCATAATCTTGAATCTGTATCCTCGATCTGCGCCAAGCAGTACTCAGCCCAGCTGTGGGCCAAGTCGACGAGAAGGACTAGGCCGAGAATCAAGAATAGCATAGCGCAAATCAAGGATACGTAGTTGCCCCAAAATATGAAGAATTCGTTGGGTATGAGAAAGGAAACAACGATGAGGGCGAGCCAAGCAACGATTTTAGGTCCCCAATATCCGTTCTGTATTGCAGCGCGGGGATGTTTCGAGGAGGTGACGCCAAACAATAGACCGGCGTGAATGAGATGGAAGAGGCCGAGCGCGAAGTTGATTCGATGCACGGCAAGCCATCCGTAGCATTGACCGTTTGGGCAGTTGATCTTGACATAATCCAGTGCCAAGTGTTGTAGTTTCTCAATCGCCCAAGGAGTGAGCATGATCCACGCCAGAATCGAATTTACTAGAAGCAGTAGGGCGTATGCGATACGCGTAGCGACGCTTCCGAGAACCATGAGCTTTCGATTCATGATGCATTAGGACAAGGTTGAAGAACGTACCTGTTGCCGCACTTGCCACAGGCGCTGCAAACCATGGAACAGGTCGCAGCGCCGCAGCAGCTTGCCGCAAAGGAGAGAACCTACAATTTTGGCTTGTCAGAGATGAATCTGCGAGGGGGCGACTCGGAAATCTGTCACCGTACAGTTCCCAGGCTCGGGACCGCCAGCAGCGGAAGGGACAAAAGAGCGCCCATCGTAGCTCAAAAGCCGGTCGGGCGTGAAGTTTGGAAACGTTGTTTCGGCTCGCAAATCGGAAATCGCACCTGGGAGACAATCTCGACTCGAGTTTAGGATTGCGGTGAATGACGTGTCTAGGTAGAAGGTCATCTCGTGGAGCACTTGAAGTTAGCCGGCATGACTGGTTTATGTAATTAGGTAGTATTCCGTTCAGGACGAGCGCACGCAAAGTGGGGCGTGGCTACGGCGGACTATAGCTCACACTGGCTCAAAACGTTTTACGGATCGTAAATTTAATGCACAGACCCCTATAGGGCGTGTCAGGTCTTTCGGGTATTATTATAGAGAATGTTACGTAACCTATACCTATTAGCGCATAGACCTACTTATAATTCCTTATAAAAAAAACACCTTACACCTAGGCTTCTTTCCTTCTTTTTTTCCTCTTATATTACCTTTAAAAGTAAGAAAACCTAGCATAACCTATTTATATTAATTCTTGTATTTTCTAGCCTTTGCGCGCTCTTTACAGCGTTTAAAATGCCTTATTTTATATTTACATATTTCTTATGGACTATATAGCACAGAGCGGGGCAATAACAGGCGTCTACATAGAGCTATATAGAATTACCTATATTATGCTATAGGGCAATAACATATACTTATAATATTTATATATAAGGATACAGGCATATACTAACTGTTTTCCGCTTTAATACAGCAGGATATAATCCCGAATATACCTAAATTATCTAGACAAAGCGCTATAGCTACTATAGTAAGACAAGCTATAATAAATAATAACACAGCAGCCACTATAGTAAGATAGGCCGCTACAGAGGGTAATAAGACTATAGTAAAGCTACTAGTAGAGTATAATAGCAAACTATTCCTAATATACTCTAATGCGTTTATAATATCTAATAACATACTAAAACGGACTATATTCTACTTTAAAATAGTAAAGACTTATTTTATAAACTATACTTTATTATTTTTTATAGAAGATTCTCCTCTAGTTTATAATAGATCTTAACATTTTCTTATATAAGTTAACAAATACTAGATGCGCTATCTTATAGTATTATAGAAGAAAGTGTAGTATAGCGTCCTATTAAACCCGAAACTTAACTATACTAGGTTGCAAACTATAGACACATTTGCTAAATTCCTATATAGGGACATACGTAAGGGTAATAGTAAGTGCACCTTTTATAAGAAAGGAAATAGCATATTCAGGGCTTATATAGTCTAGGATGCCCTGTCCTAAGGCTGCGCAAACTATTATAATACTAGATAGTCTAGTAAATGCTATGGATTAGCTAATACGCCTTATAAGTAAGTGTATAAACGTAGTATAAAGCTATTACTAATGTTTATAGCTATAACCCTAAAGAAACGCTTAGTTAATAATAGTAAAGGGTTGTCTTGTTTAGGTAAAAGATAATAGAAGGCGAAACATAATAATACAGGCTATATAAGCTTATTAAAGGTTATTAACTAGGTGGTACATAGAATATTATCCTATTAGCTCTATAAACTAAGCAATATATACTATAAACTAGGTAAACTAGCAGAGGAGGATAAGGACTAGGCTTAATATAGCATTATAGCTTATATAAGGCATTAGCGGATATTTTGCTCTTAGATTTGCTTGTTTTACTTAGTTAGGATTAGTAAATATGTATAGTCACTTGTATACAGAGAATACAAATAGTTTGTTTACATTACTTACCTTGTTTATATGTATATATGTAATTACTTATAACTAGATATACTACTCTGTTAATACTTGTAAAAGAGACAGAGGACACTTATAAATATATATAATTAAAAAAAAATTATATATGTAGGGCATATATAAAGCTTACCCCTTTTTATATTACATAGAAAGGAATGTTATGTTTTTTTTTTTTCACATACTAACTACACAAAATGCTATAACTAAAACAAGATCTTGCGCCTTATTATAAGGAGATATAGGCTATATATGCTAATAGGTATGTAGTTAAGCGTATCTTATAGAATATAAACACCCTTTATAATAAAAATATAGGGTTTTTAACCTTAAAAAGGCAAATAATAGCTTAGGGATTAGTGTAATAAGAGAGAAGTATTATTACTAAATAGTTATAAGCCTATATTTGCTAATTATTTTTTAAAGAGTGCTTAATAAATAAAATAATTATATTACGCCTGCAGGCAGAGAGATATAAAATCATAATATAAGGTCTTGTCTAGTTACAAAAGGACAAAGAACTTTATTAATAGCAAAGCAATAAAATAAGGGAAGCCGCAATCTCTTACGCCTATACATTTTTTAATAACTAACTTTAGGTCTTATTAATCCTAAAAGACTATAGCTAGGGCTATCTCTATACATACATATAATAATAGCATTATATTATTTCCTAAGACACGCTTTACTCTATATATTAAGAGTTTGCCTTTAATAATATTTCTAAATAATTTAGTAATAAATAGTTTAAGTAATAAGACTTTAGTATACTAGGGCCTAACTTTATATAGTTAATTAACGCCTATAATAAGCTAAAACACTAGGGTTTTAAGATATACGCTAGTATTAACGCATATTCACAATATATTACATGGTTTTACTGCGGTATATTTGCTAATTTATGTTAGAGCACTGCTTTGTAGTATGTTAATATGCTTTATTAATAAGGTTATATGCCCTATTACGTTTAGTTAGACTATAGTAATAAGATAGTACTACTCTATAGTATACATTACTTTCTTGCTAGCACACATACTAAGCTATATAATAATAAATAAGTGCTAATTAGCTTTAGTAACTACTAGTCCTTTAGCAAAAGTATTTATAACACCTAGATTAAGAGCTAGTAGCTTTAGTTAAGTAAAGGGCGTGCCCTTTTCTAGCAAGTATATTATTTAATTTAATGTTTATATTTATAAAGCTCTAACACAAAGTTCTCTCTAGGAATATTTTTAATAGCTCTTACATAACCGCTTTTTTAATTATAAGACTAGGGCTAACTGCGTTATAATACTCTTTATCTATATAGATATTATTTAATAAGAGCTAGTATAGTTTGTATATCTATAGAACTCTTATAAAATCCGTTATTAGCCTAATTAACCCTATGTAAAAAGCGGTTAGCTAATAGTTCTGTATTATAAGCTAAAAGAATTAGGTAGTATAAGCTATACAAAGGAGATACCTACTAACTGCTTAGACTTATGCCGTACTCTACTGCAAAATAACATTAAGGACCTTAATAAGTACTTACTAGACATAATAATGCAAATATGTTAGCATATAATTAAGGAATTAATTAGCACTCTCCTAACTAATCTAAAAGACCCTAACCACCCTTAGCTTAAAGAGTATATTTTGTTATAGTTAAAGCTTATAAAATATAAGCAAGAACAAACACAACCTAAGCTAAGTTTGCTTATAACTAAGGTAGACAGGCGGAAATAGCTTAAAGTAATATTATAGGAGAATAATATAGATCTTATTAGGATAGGAGAAGAGCTAGAAGAGCTAGCATAGTAGTAAAAGAGTGTCTTTTTTTATTATATATTATATTCCTATTCCTCCTTATATAACCCTTTTCTCCTTATATAACCCCTTCCTCCTATTTATAGTAGTGTTTTACATAAGAATATATAGACGTATTTGCCTTAGGCTTTGTAATAACATTAGTAGATAGCTATACACTCTCCTATGCTTCTATATTATTACTATTTTCCTTTATATAGTTATTACTAGACTTTATACTAGGTGTATTATCTAGGAATATACTTAGACTTAGCAAGTCCTTATTTAATATAGCAAGATTATTATTAAGACTAGGCATAAAGTAAGATTTAGACTTAATACTAGTATTATCTCTATCTATACTATAGGTTAACCTCTCCTGCTTAACCTATATAGCGGATATAAAGCTTAAAGATTAGCGTGACTTTCTTTTATTACTTATAGTAGAGCGTCTGTTTATGTTATTATCTTTATTAGGCGGGGATGGGGGGTTAGTTAGCTTATTATTAACTATATCCTTCTCTTCCCTAATATAATATATGAAATTAAGGTGTAGAGTAGAACCTCTGCTACATATTACCCTCGCTAGCTACTGTATAGACCTTGCGCGTGAGGCTTCTAGCCTAACTAACGTAATTAATTGTGAACTACTGTGTGTGTAGCTTATAATAAGTTCCTAGTTAGGATTGTCTATTAGAAGGTAATCTGTAGCAATAGTGCTCTGTGATATAATATAACAGACTAATCTGTAATAGCTTAGGTATTTAAATTCCGGACGTGTAAAAGGCAATAGTTAATACTTATTAATAGCCTTTAGAAAAGTTAGTAAACAAATAGGAGTATTAAATTATAGATCGTTTTGTGCCTGTATCTTTGCGTACTAGAATCTTATAGCAATTATAACTAGTATAGAGCTAACTAGCCTTTACGCTACTAAAGCAGTTAAACTAGCCGTGTGCTATTAATTCCCTTTAGTTACTATATTCTATAGCCTTTAATAGTGTGTTATATTATTAAATGCTAGGGTAACTAGTGCTACGGCTAGTATATTTCTATGTCTAATAGCTAGTAGACTATTAAGTGTTAAATTAATTGTTTTAGCTGCGTTACGGGATGTAAAATAAAGTAAATAATAAGGGTAGTTTCTCTAGCTTAGATTATTCTGCCGCAGGATGTTATAGGAGTACCCCCTGTTTGTATAGTAATTAGGAGGCATTAAAAAAGGTATAAGAGAATGTAAATAAAGGGGGAGGCTAGTAATAACTTAGTTTTTTCTATAAAAGGGTTGTGTATTTATATTTACATAATTACTTTGCCTTATATAATTAAATAGCCCGATTTCCCTCTGTCTATAGCCTACTGCCGAAATAAACAGCTAATTATAGTCTATTATAGTAGTGTAATTATTTATAAAACTCTTTTATTCTTATTACCTAGTTTATCTGCCCTATGTTTACTATCTATAGCCTAGTCTAGATCCTTATAATACTTATTATATCCCCTCTTTCTAGGTAAAGGGGATTTACTTTTCCCTATAAATAATAAGTAACTATAGTTTGTATAGTATCCTAGTAGGCTTACTATTATAATAGCAAGCAAAACCCCGTGACACGTAAGCATAATTAGCACACGATCTAGATGCTAAAAAATTAAGCTTATAATAGCCTTAAAATATACCTTTACTATTTGCGTATTTATAGTAAGGTAGTATATATTTATAACTAAATATATAAATTAAGTATGCGTCTAGATTTTGGTGTCTTATTGTATTTAATTATAGAGTAGGTAACCTGCCTTATTATGCCTTATTATTAAGCTAAACTAATTGTTAAGGCTTATGTACATGCTATAGATCTTCTAGCTGTAATGTATAATACAGAGATAGGTTAGAAATCACCTAAGCTGTTAATTTAGGGTTTTCTAAGGGCTGTTTAGATAATAAAGGGACTGTTAGTAGCTAAATATTATTAATATGTATTGTGATAGGCGAGATAATGTAGGAGGGAAAAGTGCATAATATAGGAAAAATTCGGGTAGGGGCAAAGGTATGTTACAAACTAGTATAGGCATTTATTAAGGGTATCTATTTATCACAGACACGCTAGGGTGTCTGTAGTG
Source organism: Claviceps citrina (assembly GCA_018360365.1). Taxonomy (NCBI): domain Eukaryota; kingdom Fungi; phylum Ascomycota; class Sordariomycetes; order Hypocreales; family Clavicipitaceae; genus Claviceps; species Claviceps citrina. The sequence continues at coordinate 16,346 of SRQA01000322.1, read as the reverse complement.
TGATTTTTTAATCCGTAAAACGTTTTGAGCCAGTGTGAGCTATCGTCCGCCGTAGTGGCAAGATGGATGTATGTTCCCTTGCAAAAAGATAAAATATGTGTCATGGGACGGTGCGGGGATATTAGAGTGAGAGATTAAGTAGGTTATAGTGTACTAGAAGGTAGGTTGCGATAGATAACGGTCTTAATTAATGCCCCTTCTAATTTAGTAAGGGGTATATATTAATATAATTATAAGTATTATATACCTTTAGACTTTACTATAAGTCTAGTAATTATATACTATAAATTATCTTATTGTATAATATAAGTTTAATAAGAGTATACTTTATTATTAACTTTATTAGCCTAAGATAACTTTTTTAGTTTTTTAGTCCTAATAAAGTAACTTTGTTTACTAATAACTATTTTAGTTATTAAAGATTTGCCTCTCCTTTACTTAATAAGTTTTTAATTTAAATATTTTAAATAATTCTCTTTTTATATAACTAGAATTTTAATACTTTATAAATTAAGATATTTTTTATTATAAGTTTCTACCATTTACTTATATAAATATTCTATAGTTTTTATAAATTTATAATTAATTATTAAATTCTATTTTTTTTAAAAATTATACTCTAAGGTTTCCCTTGAATTAAAGAGGGATTTATTATTTTATAGCTTTTTTATTATTAATTTAACATAGGTAAATAAATAAATAAAGGTATAAGGAATAATAAGTAATACACGCGCAAAGGAAGTACTAAGATTCTAGTTAATATTATTTATTATGCTAGCTAGGTAAGAGGGTATACGGCTTTTTAGTAGTTTTTATAAAAATTAAGTTATAAGTTATATACTTAGTATACTAGCTAGCTATTTAAGGTAAGCTTAGATATAGCTAATTAAAATATACTAGGTTTATATTAACCTATTAGGACTAGAAAGCCATGAGGTTACCTTAGGCTAATAAGGTTTATTTGCATAAGCCAGCTCCTATTAGACTTACGTTATATAATAAGGTTATTTACTATATATAACTACTAAACTTATAGTAAAAACCTAAAGGTATATAATACTTATAATTATATAAGTATAAGCCTTTTATTAAATTAAATAAAAGAGAGTGTGACGGTAACGTTAAATTAATGTCTTAATTATAAGCTCTATTAAGTAGTAATAATCTATCTAAAGGGAAAAAGAGAAAAAGAGAGTATAAAGGGAGAAAAGGGGTATTTACCTACTCTTTATATATATAAGAGAGCAGGGAGAGAGCTAAGAGGTCTTAGCTCTATAGCTAAGATATACTATATAGGTGTATATATACTACATCCCTATAATATTACCCCTCTCTTATATAAAAAGCAGCGTGCTATCTTATATTATAAGATTGCTTAGTTAATTACTTAGTTATACTTATTACCTCCTGTTATTGACTTTAGTAAAGCATAGACCTAATAGTATATATTATTATATTATATTATTATTTTTTTTTATTTTTTTTATTTTTTTTATTTTTGTTTATAAAATATAGTATAACTTCCTTACTTACCCTTACTTTTTTATTTTATTTAGTCTTCCTATTACTTCCTTTTAAATATTTTTTATTATTATCTTAGTATTATTTCTTATTATAGCTTCTATAACTTAAGCATAGAAAGAGAAGAAGAAAAGCTAGAATAATATTCTTATACCTTTAGCTAAGAGAACTTATTATATATTACTTACTAGTGCCTTAAAGATTTCTAATTTAATTATAAGTAATAAAAAATATAAGGAATTAATTAAGAAAAAGGTAGTAAAGGCACTTAAATATATAAAAAAAAATTAAAAATTCTAATTATATATTTATCTATATAAGGCCTCTTAAGGCTTTTCTAAGCTATATTTAAAAAGTAAGTTAGTGCTATCTTATAATTTATAATATACTAAATATTAGGTAGTACTAGTATAATTTATATTTTTATAAATAAAAGGTTTATTCTTAAGTATTTTATTTAATTTTAAAGAGAAGTCTTAAATAATATATTTTATATTATATAAGTTTTACTAGGAAACCTAGTAAATATACTTACTTTATAGTATATATTTCTTATTTCTTATATAAAGTATTACTAAATATTTGTAGCCTAACCCTAAGGGAAGTATTATTATAAAGTAAAATAAAGTAGTAAAAGTATTCTACTAAGCTATACTTATATATAATAGTAAAAAGCCTAGTATATTATTTTAAAATCCTTAGTAAATCCTTACTAACTTTATTATAAAAATATATACTACCTAAAAAGTAGTGTCTAATTAAATTCTATAATTATAATAAGTATTATAAGTTACTTCTAGTAAGTTAAATATAAAGTAATAGAAGATAAATATAAGTATATCTCTTATTACTATATAAACTTTAAAAAAGAAAATAAGGAAATATATAATATTTCTAGTAACTTATTATCTAAGAAGACTAATTTATTTAAAAGTAATAAAATAATAAATAAATTATTAAATAAGTTAAAACTACTAGGATAGTAATTATTTATAAGAAGACTCCCTTTTTTATTATTTATTTTGCCTTCTAAGTATATATATAATTAGGCTTTTAGTAATAAAAAGCCCTCTAAAAAGAATATTAATCTTTAGCCTAATAAGAAGACTAAGCAAGTTAATTTTATTATATTTATTAAAAATACTAAGTAATAAATAATTACTTATAGTTTATAAACTATAATATATAGGAAAATAAATATAATTAATATTACTAATTTCCTAGGTTATAAGGTATTTAATAATAGAGTTAGTAAGCCTTATAATATAAATATTACTTTTCTTCTTAATAGTTTATAAAAGTCTACTAAAGCTAATTTAGCTATTCTTATAAAGCTTTATAGTTTATATATAAAGTAAGAGTATAATATTATTTATATAATATAGGCTTCTTATAATAAAAGTAACTTATATACCTAAAGTATATATAACTACTATATAAAGAGATTTTCTACTCTTATTCTACACTTAAAGAAATATAAGGAGTAGATTTAAGAGCTATAAAGTAAGGAGCCTAATAAAGTTACTAATTTATAAAAATAGTTTAACTAGTTTAAGAAAAAGCTATATAAGTTTAATATAACTAATTTTATAAATTTAGAAGGAAATATAAGTAGCTTAATAAATAATATATTATAGGATTAATATACTATTTAGGAATTATATACTAAGTTAAATAAACTAAGAAAGGAATTTAATATAGCTTTAGTAAAGGTTAATAAGAACGAAGAGGGAATTATTTACTATTTTAATCTTTATAGTATTAGGATTTAATAAATAGGAATTTCCTTTATAATTATTAAGATTTGCTATTATAGTATAGCTTTAGTAGCTTTATTAGAGTAAAGAAATTCTTACTAAGCAAATATTTCTTCTAAGTTCTTAAGCGGCTTTTATATAGGTTTATTATATCCCTTTTATTTAATAAGGACTTATTAATACTTTTCTTCTCTTCCTAAATCTTTCTTTAATTTTTATTATAAAATTCTCTTTACTTTATATTCTTCTTTTTTTTAGTCTGCTCTTATTATTACTAGCCTAGGTCTAGTATTTATAGTTTTTTAAGATAAGAGTAGATTAAATATAGCTAGTAATAGTAGATTTATACAAAAGTAATTTTATATTTATTTAGGTATATTTAATTTTATAGTATAAGAGTTAAAAATTTTAGTTACCTAGTATTTCTTATATAACTATATAAGTTTTTTTAAAGGTTAATTAGTAGGGATGTTTTTTAGTAATAGCTATACCTAATCTCCTACTTAGTATCTTATTATAGGGGACTTATACTTATTTATGCTTTCTTTTATATATTATTAGCTAGCTACTATTACTAGTTAAGCGAATTCTATAGCCTCTTTTAATTATTATATAAAGTCCTTAGCTCTTAACCTTTGTAAATTTATTAGTACTATACTTTACTTTACTTTTTTAATTACTATAATATAATACCTATATAATAAAAAGAAGGGACTAAGTCCTATGCTTATAGTATTCTTATTATTAATAGCTAATATTACTCCTAGAAGTAGTTATTTCTAATTAGTCTAAGTATATATTATAAAAGCTTAAAAATGGGTTAATGCCTTCTAATTTGCTCTTTTTATACTTTTATTAGTTTCTAGGTAAAAAGCTATACTTAATCTTTGCTTTATTTTAACTAATTTACAAAGTCTTCTCTAGAAGGCTCTAGTTTAATTTGTCCCTTTATTAGATATAATAGCTTTTAGAAATCTATAGTATTTTTATAAAAATATATAATAAAGCGTGTAGTATATACTTCTATTATTATGCTTTTTATTACCTTTAGTATTACTTTTTTTAATAAATAATTAGTAATTACTATAATATTTTCTAAGTTATTTTTATTTATAGTAGGAAGATTTACTATAAAGTTAATAAACAGCTTACTTTTAAAATATTTTAGTATAAGTAATAGTTTAAGTAATCCTTACTTCTTCTATTACTAAATTACTTTTCTTTTATATATATTATAGTTCTAAAGAAACCTTCTTATATATTAGTATAATCCTAGCTAGAAGTATTCCCTTAATATTAAGGTAATTATACCTTCTCTTCTAGGATATCTTATAAGCTAAGAGTTATATATATTTTATATAAGACCTATTTAAAGTAGCTTTAAATTAGAAATCTAAATTTAGTCCCTAAACTATAAGAATTCTTATTTATTAATTTTATATTTTATAATAAATATTATTAGTTTCTTTAAGTTATTCTTTAAAGAAGGTAGTAATTACTCTTTTAATTTTACTACTTAATAAATATTAAGAAAGTACTAATCTTCTCTTATAGCTTTATTCTAAAGCTACTATAAATCTAGGTATATAAAGAGTTTTTTACCCTCCAGTAAATAAATATCCTTTATTAGGGTTTTTATAGCTATATTATTTTATAGCTTTAAAGCTAGTAGCTATTTATCCCTTAGTAATTAAAAGACCTAGCTTAATATTTGCTTATTATTAATATTAGTTAGTATATCTTATTCTTATTAAGATAAAGTATTAAGAAGGGCGCTTACTACTTCTAGTTAAAATTCTAAATAAAACTAGTATTTATTTAAGATATCTCTCTAATAAATTTACCTCTTAGTAAGCTTCTTAGTTATAGTAAAGTATAAGAGGTTTTTATAATTAAATATAACTATAATAAGTTCCTTTACACTCCTTAGCTTAGGGGACTATGCTTTAAAGCATTTAATAATTATAAGGAGTTCCTTATTAAAGATTTTATAATTATACTTAGTAGGAGTAAGTTTTTTCAAAAAGTAAGCTACTAGTCTTTAAATCCTATATTTACCCTTTTAGGATAAATATTCTTTATAAGTATAGCTAGAGTAATTAGCTTCTACTCTTATTCTAAGGTTAGGGTCTTACTAAGCTAAAATTAGCTTTAAAATAAAGAGATCTTTAAGTTTCTAAAAGGTAGTTTTTTATTCCTTTTCTTATATAAAGAGTGTTTCTTTTTTTATTAAACTAAAGAGAGGTAAGGCTATATTAGTGTCAGGGGTTAATCCAGGGATACTAGAGTAAGAGACGCAAGGAGGTCATGGTGAACTAGAAGGTAGTTCGCGATGTATAACTGCATTAATTCTTGCCCCCTATTTATATATAGCAAAGGCCTCTAGTATATATATTATAGGTTATGTGCTCTTAGCTAGGGCGCTAGTTAGGCGCTATAAGCTAGCACGCTTATGTATTATTTTTATTAACCTAAGGTAATCTCTTTAGCCCTTTAGTTCTAATAAGGTAACCCTCTCTGCTAGCAACTACCTTAGTTATAAAAGAGTTACCTTGCCCTTAACTATTTAATCTAAAACCCTAAAATCTATTATTTCTATAGCTTTATTCCCCTAGCTAAAGGTAATATTATTATTTCTTATTTATGCCCTAAATAGTTACTTTATAGTCCTAGTAGACTTATTACTTTAATTTTATAATAAATAATTTACTACTAATATTATTACTTAGTTAGGTTAAATATTCTACTTAATTATTACTATAGCCTTTTACTTATGCCCTTTATAGTTGCTTTATAGTTATAGTAGTATTACTACTCTTATTTTTATTAATTTATATATTATTGTTATGGACTAGCCCTATTGCTACTGCTAATAGGCGTTAGAATGCTATTAAAAGATATAAAGAGAAAGGAAGGAAAGGTAATATAAAGACCCTATTATGCCCCCTTTATACCCTTACTATAAATACCCCCTTATTATTATATATAAGCCCTACGCGCAAGGCAAGGTGTGTATAATTACTAATACACACCTATATTAGCCCTATATTAGGCAAAGCCTAATACTATTACATAGCCTTCTGCCCTAGGCAGCGGCTGTGCTATACAAACACTACCTACACAAAAGCATTAGGTTAGTAAGAAAAAGCTATAGGCTAGTAAATTAAGAAATAAAACATTCCTATTATATTAAACACTACTAGGGGAGGTAAGCTAGCCTAGCTAGGATAGGCACTAGACTAGTAAGTTAAGGAGATAGTCTAAGAATAGGCAAGTAAACTAAGATAAAGGGATATAGAACTAAATAAAACTATAAACCCTGCTAGGCAGCGCAAATAAGTAATATAGTAAACATAATAGGCGCGGTGTAAGCATAACACACTACACTAAATAGCTAGTACAAAAGCAAGACATAGGCTATTAATAGTTACTAGTAGTTAGACTATATCTAAGTAACCCGCCTAATATTAGTACCTAGTTAGAGTAAGGCGCCTATATTAGGCGCGAGAAGCAAGCTATTAATAGCTAGCATAGCTAGCTAGTATTATAAGAACCTATAGTTATTATTATTTGCGCGTAACACCTAGACTAGATAACGCTATATTAAACGCCTATTAAAGGTATAAAAACCTTATCTTATTCGCCCCTAAAGTCCTACTAACTATCCTCCCTTATCTCCTTTATTATAAAGAGTTTTTATTTTATTATTTATTACCTCCTTATAGACTTATTATTATACCTAAGCCTACTTTATATTACTAAATCCTATGCTTAGTTACTTACTATATTATAGCTACCTTAAGGCCTACTACTACTATAGTACCTACTGCTATTATACTACCTAGGCTATGCCTAAGCGCTATTTCCCTTATATAGCTTTTAGAGTATTAGTAAGTAGCCCCTGCCTGCCCTAGCTACTTATATATACCTATAGCTACTATAGCCTCCCCTAAGCATGCTATACTAGCCCTTATAACTGCCTCTTAGCGCGTAAGGTAATATCCTACCCTTATACTAGTACTAGGCATAGGCCCTAGGCAAGTTTATTATAAAAGAAGACTCTAATAAGGAGGGTAACACTATACTTATAACTATTAACCTGCCTTATATCTAGTATATTTTTATTACTATTTAATTAGGTAAACTAAACTATAAGTATAGTCCCTGTGGGAAGTTATATAAAAGCTACTAAAAGGGCTGCTAGAAATATATATAGGATATGCGTATGCTAGTAGCTAATCCTTATATTAGGCATACTATATGCGCCCTAATATAAGCTATAGCTAGGGGCTGCGCTATTATTACACTAAAGGTGTATTATAAGGGGACCTAGCAAATCTAGATAGCTACTATCCTAACACCTAAATTCTGCGCCCTAGGTAATAAATTTACTAACCTATACTACTATGCTAAGTATACCCTAGTTACTATTTAGACTATTTATAATACCCCTACTACTACTACACCCGCTAATAATATGCTTATTATAGGGAGTGCTATGCTTATATTACTTAGTAATATAGCTACTAACCTATTCCTTATATCCCCTAGCGCCCTTATCTAGGGCATTATATAGCTACTAGTCTAACCCCTTACCTAGCTTAGAAGTGTACTATTTATATAGGGGAAGTAAAATACCTAGGCTATAGCTAGCTACTAGTAGCATACTATATAGTCTTTTAGAGCTATATAAAGGGCTATAAAAAAGTAGATAGTAATACTATAGAGTGTTATATAGCTACTATAGTAATCCTATAAGCCTAGCCTATAAGTAAAGGAACTACTAAACACCCCTTAATACCCTTAATATGCCCTATAAGGGCGCACGCTAGAGAGCTATTAATACTATTAAGAGAGAGATAAGAGGGATATATAGGTAATCTTAATAGCACTATCCTAGATATAGTGTAATACCCCCTTCCCTAACCCTTATAATAATAAGCTACTCCTAGAGTTGCCTAGTAACTAATATAAGGTTTACTAAGGTAGGGGAGAAAAAAAGGTAGGTAAGAGAGAGGGGGAAGGAGACTAATTAGAAGTAAGTTAGGCCCTAAGTAATAAATATATATAGCTTTATAAGAAAACCCTATTTAAGAACTTACTAGGGACTATTATTATATTATATACTACCCTATTCTGCCTTATAGTCTGCTAGGGCTTATATATTTGCTAGGTTCTTAAGCAGCTCTTATATTAGTATTAAGTATCTTACTTATTTAATAAAAATATCCTAATAGTGCTTATAGCCCTATGTATTACAGGCTACTAGTACTTTCTTAATCTAATATTCCTTATAAAGCTTATTATTCTTATTATTCTATACCTATATAGGCCCTAGGCGTGTATTATACTAGGGCTAGCTAGGGAGTGAATTAGTAGTAGTATGCTTAATAAGGTTAATATAAAAGATAGGGTAAATACCCTAGGGTATATTAAGATAGACTATTAGTAGTATAGGGATAGTTATAATATAGTACTTAGCTACTACCTAGTCTAGCTTCTTAGAGGGGCGGTTAGTTTTAATATAGTAAAGGGAGAGCTATACCTAGTCCCTAACCTAGAACTACTTTGCAGGGCAATAGGGGGTAGCTATACTATCCTATTATTATTACTAAGCAAAGGCAATAGCTACCTAGGCTAGCTTAGAAGCCTCCTAAAGTTATAAGGCAAACTAGGCTGCCTATCCTATGCTTATAGTAGCGCTAGGAGTAAGGTTTATAAGAACCTAGACTAGATTAATATTATATTTATAAAGTAGCTAGTTTAGACTAAAGCTAGTAATAAAGGAAGCCTAATTATTAAGCATAAGCTAGCATACTACTAAGTACTTAGGCTAATTAAACTATAAGAAGGAAATATAAAAATATAAGATAGCCTATACCTCCTAGTTAGCCTGCTTTATACCCCTATTAGTCTAGGGGTAGTAGGAGGTAGAAAGTAACTATTTAGTTTTAATAATTAAGCATAAGGTAGTCTAGAACTTACTTAGCTAGTCTAAGCTATAGTTAGTAATAATAAAGGTAGGGAACCTATAGAACTACTACTAGCATATCTTAAACCTCTTTGCGTATGCCTTAGTAAAGATACTAGTTATAGCCTTAAGCTAGATAAACTTAGAAAGGTAGTTTATAATTACTATAAGGAAAGAGGGATTAGATAGCCTACGTGTAAGCAGGCCTATTATAAAGTTAACTAAGATTTAGGACTAGAAGTAGTTAGGAATAGGAAGGGGTTTTAGGAGGCCCTACTACTACTAGTAGCTCTTATAGCTACTATAGTAGTAATAATTCTAGATATAGCAGGCAATATCTTAGAATATGCCTGCCTAGTAGAACTATTACTAAAGGGTTTAGAAGGTAGTGTTATAACCTAGATAGCCTACTACTAGCAACTTATAGCACTCCTAAATAAGGGTAGTTATTAATAGCTTTTATTAAGGCACTTATGTCTAGCTACAGAACTAAAGCACTCTATAAGCACTAATATTATAGTCTATAATCTGCTTCCTTATCTTAGCCTTTATAGGGAATTACTATATATTTTTATAAATAGTAGCAAGGTAATAGTAGTATACTATATTATAAGCAACTACTATGTCCTAGAGCGCCTAAAGGTAAGGAGAGAAAAAAACCTAGTTACTAAAGGGTAGTGTAATATTAGTGCTAAAGGGGTTAGGGTTACCTATAAAAATAGCCTAAATAAATAAAGGTTAAAGGAGGCGGCTATACTATAGGGTTAGCCTTACCTTATTCTAGCCTTATTAGGAGAGCATATTAGCATACTACTAATACTACGCGGGTTAGTACTATAGGTAGTAATAATACTATAAGAGTGTCTTAGCCTAGTAAGCCTAATGCTTAGTTATAATTTTAGGGGTTATAAAGTACTTAAGGCTCTTATAATTAGTATAAATAGTAAAGGGCTTAGAGATACCCTAGAGCTTAGCTAACTATGCCTTAAGGCAGGAGATAATAGCTAGAAGCTTCTTATTATAAATAGTATAGTTCTACTAAGGGGGGGTTAGCTAGGCTAAGTAGTAGGCAATAGGGTACTAAATGCTATCTATCTAAAGCTAGAGAAGGTAACTACTAAGGGTAACACTAAAGCAGTTTGCCTTAATTATTATATCCTAGTTAGGGTCTTATTAAGCTAGGATTAGGTCTAAGATAAAGAGGCGCTTAAGCTTATTAAAAGTATAGGCCTCCTGCTACCCCTAGATAAAGGGAATACCCTTCTTTATAAGATTATAAAGGGGGTTAGTAACTTAGGAGAAATTTAGAATAAAGTTATAGTAAAAATTTGCAAAACTAAGGAAGCTACATATACCCTATAGCTTTATTAGGGCCGCCTAGTCCTAAATAGCCTAGACCTTAGCGGGATTAGGGCGTACGCTCTTGCCTACTATAATAATATACCTAAGGTAGTAGACCTATTAGGTAGTAAAGATAGACTTGTTAAGGTTAAGGTAAAGGCCTGCTGCTTATAGGCGGCTAAAAACCGCGTGAACCTTTTGTAAATAATCGCGCCTTAAGCTACTAGAATAAACTAGGATATTATCTAAGTATGCTATAACAAAGTCGCTAAGGGCATTACTAAGGGCGTTATTAATATAACACTAGAAAGTAGTAGGCACACCCGCTAGGCTAAAGGGGTAAATAAGCTACTTAAATAGCCTAAACTATGTTTAGAATGCTATAAAAGCCTTATTTCCCTTAGTAACCTATAGCTTATAGAAAGCTACCTAAACGTCTACCTTAGTAAACTATTATATATAGGCTAGAGAGCAAAGGGTTTCCTTAATAAGAGGTAATAGGTAGTAGTCCTGCTTTGTAATCTTATTAAGAGTATAGTAATTTACACAAAACCGCTAGCCCCTGCTAGCTTTCTTAACTAAGAGAACTAGAGTAGCTACTAAAGAAAAGCTAGCTTAGATCTATCCCTTATCTAAGAGCTCTATAAGCTGCTGCTAGAGTTTAAGTAACTAGTCCTAAGGTATAGAGTATAATAAACCCTAAGGGAAAGAGGGGAGGGACTTATTAGGAGACTTATAAAAATAAATATAGTAGTCTAAGGTGCTATAATAGGGTAGGAGAGTGTTTGCCTTAGACTTATTAAAGAGATTAGCAAAGTTGCGAAGCTTAGCTAGTAAGGCTATATAGGGGTTCTTAGGCTATAACTTAGGTATAGTAACCTAAAGGATAGATATTAACTTATATAAGCTAGTGCCTATAAACTAAATAATTATATCCTAAAGGCAGTAAGCTTGCTTAGCTATAGCTACAAAGGTAGACCTTATTATACCCTATATAGCCTTGCCTTAGGCGTAACTTAAGGACTCCTACACTATAAGGCCTTCTGCTACGCCTACTATTAGCTCCTACTAAGTAGTATAGAGGGTAATATTATAGTGTTCTATCTATAGTAAGCTAAAAATTATATCCTAGGCAAGGCCTAGGACTATATAAAGGCAGACAAATAACTACTAGCTATTAATATTAATTATAGCGTAAGCAAGGTAAGTAATACTAAACTCCCTCTTAAGTGCCTATTATCCCTGCTATTAAACCTTAATAGCAGTCCTTACCTAGCGCCTTAAAGGCAGCTAAATAAGCTTAAGGCTTAGCTATTAAGCAGTAAACTTACTAATAGTACTATAGTACTTATAGCTATAGTTAATTAGGGTGTTTATAAAGAAGGATAAGTTAAAGAGAATAGGAATAGAGAATGCTAGGTAATTTATATATTTATAAATTTTATTATACTTTATTAACTCTACCTCCTTCTAACCTAGAGTCTGCTATATAATAGAGCCTAGAAGCCCTTATATAAGACTTATTATAAGAGCTAGTCTTTTCCTATCCTATTCTCCTCCTCCTCCTTATACTTATAGTTATTAGCCTTAGTAATAGCTTACTAAATATAAACCTTAGGCTAAAAAGGGGGAAGGAGGGAGTAGTTATAGGCTATATAGCTTATCTCTTTATAGTATAAGCAAGCACTAGACTCCTAGTAACGCGCTATCTTCTAGTTAGTTACTTACTTAGCTTATGCCTAAGTAAAGGGTAAGGCTATATCCTTAGCCTTTAGCTTCTTCTTCTTCCTGCCCTTGCCCTAGGTTCTTATAGTATTTACCCTAAATATAGCTATATCCCCCTTATAGTTAGTAGTATAGTAATGCTAGGCTAGAGGATTTATTAGATACTTAGTGTAAAAGTAATCCTTAAGCGCAGAGGTCTTAAGGTCTAGGGTAATAGCATAGTACTACTTTATAGTAATATTATAGCTATTATAGGAGATGCTATAGCTAATGTATATACTATATATTTACTTATTAAGCGTATAGCATAGCTTAGTAAGATAGACCTTATTATCCTAGCTTATACTACTAGTAAGGGAGAGTTTTTACTTAAAGCAAATAAAGAAGGTAAAGAAGGATTTATTACTAGCCTACTTTATTTAGTTAAGTTTAGTAAGGGCTATCTCGTGGTAATAAGGGTTAGAGTAAAGCTTAGAGAGATAGTCTAGAAAGGTAGCTAAGTTATAATAAATAAGATTCCCCTTCTTAAAGAATAGGGCAACCTTAGCCTAAATAAAGAATAAGAGGTTCTAGTAAATAAACATCCACTAGTTTATAGTAAAACTAATAAAGTTATAATCTACCTATAGCTTATACACTATAAAGAAGCACTAGGCATTAAAAGTAAATTATTTACTATTATAGGGAGAGCTTATTAGAATTAGCTTATAGTAAACTAGGAGTGTAGCGGGAGGTAAAGGGAGGTTAGTTACTCTAGAAGGGAGGGTTATATTAATAGGCAAGGGAAGGGATATAGCTAAGGTAGTAGCAGTAGTAAATTAAATTATATAGTTAGCGGCTGCTTATGTAGCCTAAATCGCGGCTATAGTAGCGTCTTCCCACTTCTATATAGTATTAAGGCGCTATTACATAGCTATAAGGGTATTACCTTACGTAGTTAGGGTTATATTAATATAGTTAAGAATTACTATTATATCTTTTACTATAAGAGAAGCAGGTCTATTAGCCTATGCGTTTATATTTGTATTTAAAGGTATATTAACTTATTTTAGTAGCTAAAAGAAACGTAAGGCTAGAGGATATCTTTTAAATATTATAAACTAGCCTTATTACTACTGCTAATAGGTATTAGAATACTATTAAAAAATATAAAGAGAAAGGAAGGAAAAGTAATATAAAGACCCTATTATGCCCCCTTTATACCCTTGCTACAAATACCCCCCTATTATTATGCGTAAGCCCTACGCGCGAGGCGAGGTGCGCATAACCACTAATGCGCACCCGCATCGGCCCCACATTAGGCAAAGCCCAATACTATCACAATTATTATAAAATTAGTTTTCTTACTATAGTCTTTTACTTATACTCTTTATAGGCATTACATAGTCTCTATAGTCTTGCTATTTTATTCTTATCTAGCTATATATTTATAATAACTAAGAGTTAAAGTAAACTTAATATAAAAAGTTATTTAATTAGCTACTTAGCTAAGCTTAAATTTACTACTCTTTTCTAAGGGATAAAACCCTTAAATTCCCCTTAAGCTTTATAGCTCTTTTCTTCCTTCTTTTATTATTATTATTAGTAATATAAGTACCTTACTACTAGTATAAAACTTACTATAACTCTTTTTCTTACTCTTTAATAACTTATAGGCTAATATAATATTATAGCATAGAAAAAATTTCTTACCTACTACTAACTATAAATTTTAGAATTTACTATATTTTTAAGTACTTTACTTACTAACACTACTATAACTATGCCTATAAAGCGTATTATAGTTATAGCTAAGCCTAGGTAAGTCTTTCTTATTATACTATTAACTACACTACTAATTTTCTTTAAGTTACTATTACTATTACTATAGCTACTTACTTTATGCCTAGGTTTCTTTTGCTTAAAAATATAAAGCGCCTAGCTTTTATAAAAAGACTATTTAGGAGCTAACTAATCTACTTAATTACTAAGCAAAAGGTAGAAGTAAGTGCTTTTATTATAGTATATTTATTACTTAATTACTTTATCTAATACTTTTATATAGAATTTATAAAATATATTTATTATACTAGCTTAAATAAGTAGTGTAAATATATAAGTTTTAATTACCTAACCTTACTATAATACTATTACTAATAAGCTTTAAGTTATTTATAACTACTTTATTAATTTTTAATAATTTATATAGGGCTATTATTATATAGTAAAACACGCTATTAGAGACTTAGCCTTCCTAGGAGAAAGTAACTATAAGTACTACTACTACTTAATATTACTACTTATTTATTACTTATACTTTTATTTAGGATATAAATAACTAAAGGTAATTACTTAAGTTATATATAGTATATACTAGTAGTAGCAAAAAGAAATATTATACTTAGTTTACTATAATAAATACTATATATCTTTTAACTCCCTATAAGTATATTACTAGGTATATTACTAATTAAAATAGGCTACTACTACTAAAATAAAGTAGGAGAAAGAGGTAATACTTATTTATAAGAGGCTTACTTATATATATTAAATTAACTACTTCTTAGGTAAGCTTCTAATATGCCCTTATAGTATATAACACAAAGATTTAGTAGGATATTATAAACTACTTATAAGTCTTAATAGTATAATTTATAAGTATTACTTACTATTTACTAAGCTTATAAACTATTTACTAATTTGCTTTAATAGGCTAGTATAGGTGCTATGCTTACCTCTAATACTAGTATAGTGCTACTATCATGAATAGGTCAGGGATATTAGAGTGAGAGATTAAGGAAGTTACGGCTTATTCGAAGGTATGTAGTAATAAGTAATAGTCTTAATTCTTGCCCCCTTCTATCTAATTTAGTTAGAGGTCTGTGCCTATATAATCACAAGTGTTATATACCTTTAGTTCTTACTATAAGTTTAGTAGTTATACCTTGCTATAAGTCTAGTGATTATACACGGCGAATAACCTTATTATATAACGCGAATCTAATAAAGGCTTGCTTATGTAAATAGATCCTATTAGCCTAAGGCAACCTTATAGCTTTCTAGTCCTAATAGGGTAACCCTCTTTGCTTGCAACTATTTTAGTTATAGAAGGTTCCCTTTATATTACCTAATTTAAATATTATAAAATAATCCTAAAATTTTTAATACTTCTAATTTATGTATATCCTTTGTAATACCTATAATATTACTACTTTCTTACTTCTAATTCCTCTAAACCTTTTTCCCTCTTATTTCTTAATCTTATTACTACACGCTAGCTTCCTCTTAAAGAATTCTTTAATTATATTCCTAAGGGACTTATAGATTTATAAAGTTATAGTAATATATCTATATATTCTCTAAGTTATTATACCCTTCCTATTTAATAAGGTATTTTTATTAGTTTCCCTAATGCTTATAAGTAATAATTCTTTTTATAATATATAAAGGATCTTCTTCTATAAGGAGAGGTACTTACTATATTACTTCTAGTATACTTTTTAGATCTCCCTTATATAATTCTAAGTTTAAAATATAAAAGATATTATAAAGTCTTATGCCTTATAAGAGCTTTATATAGTAAGCTAATCTATAATTTCTAATTAACTTAATAATTTTATAAGGTTCTAAGTACTTTACTATAAGCTTCTTACTTAGTTACTATAAATTAATATTTTTTATAGATAAAAGAATATAGTTTTTTATATTAAATTTTATTAGTGTTTTCTTTTAATTATAATACTTAGCTTATATAGCTTGTATATATTATAGAAGCTTTTATATTTTTTTATGTTTATATTATAGCTTTGCTTTACGTAACTTAGCTTATTTATTTATTATAATAGTTGTTCTCTTTATATATAATAAGCCTTTAGGTATAAAACCTTAAAGCGCTTTAGTAAGGGATTTGTAAAGAAAGCTATAGTAGCTTATATTATATATAAATTATACTATTAGTAAAAGGTTAACCTAATTAGTTTATTTAGCGCTACTAAAGGCTTATAAATAATGCTTAAGTAATTAGTTTATTTATTTAGTCTAACTATTTATTT
>SRQA01000321.1:0-25894 GCA_018360365.1 Claviceps citrina | reverse complement strand
TTATAGCTCCCTCTTTTACCCTAGGACTTAGATATTATTATTCTTTATCCTTATAATATAATAGATTAGCCTTATATAGTTTAGTAGTTTAGAAACTAGTTTTGCGTGCAAAAGTAATATATCTAAATTTAGTTAGAGTTTTTATAGATTAACTATCCTTTCTATTATAATATTATTATTAATTTATATTATATTAACTAAATGCCTAAAGACAGCAACGTTATAAACTAGCTAGCTACTTAAGATATTAATAATATTAATTTTAATAAGCTAGTTAATACTAAGGAACCTAATATAAGTGCTAATAATAACCTTTATACGTTTAATTAAGCAGCTATTCTAGCCTTTATTATAGCTTAGTTAAATATAAAATGTCTTTATTATTAACTTTAAGGGTAGTAATTACTAGAGTAGATTTTAATATAGCTATATATTAAGATGCCTAAGATTTGCTTTATACTATTAAATAAATTTAATTAATTATAGCCTTTGCTATTACTAGTATTTCCTATGCTATATCCTTATAATAAGGTACATTTTATTACTCTGCAAATTTGCTTTATTAAATATAGTAAGTATCTTAAGTATATAATAAAATAGTATAATAAATATTTTGTATAGTATTTACGATTTTAATATATTATTTTTAACACCCTAATATGTTAGTAAGTTAATTCTTAAAGCTTCTTTTTTATTAAAAAGCCTAGTTATTAGGAACTAGTTAATATTAATATTATTTGTGCTACTTTTAATAAAAACACTCCTAAATCTATTACCTTACTTAACTTAATTATCTAATTCTTAGGTAGTTTATGTAAAACTTATGCTTTTTAAGGAGGCAAAAGATATTAGCTAGAGGCTTAAGTATATACTTTAGGATATCTAGTGCTTTTTTTAACACTCTTTACTATAAATTTATACTAGGCAAGTCTTTATAAGTATCTCTCTTTATATACTAAATAGATAGAGGCAGATTCTTATTAAAGGATTAATATATTAAGCGCAAATTTATAAGATAATCTTTATATTACTACCTATTACTTTTACTATTAATTTACTATATTTCTTAAAAATATACTTATTAAGAAGTTTTACTTTAATAATAGCTAGTTTTAATATAAATAGTAGGCTTATAGTAGTATATATATCTATAGCGTCTTCTAGATAAAGAGTTCTTTATTATTAAACATATCTACCCTAGAGATAATATAGGAATTTATAAACTTCTAGGGTTAGTTTATAATAGCCTTTAATTCTAAACCTTCTTAAGTTAGTGCTTAAGGTAATAAAGATCCCTTAATATCCTTCTATGCTAATAGACTAATATATTAGGTTTTTTCTAATATTATAAATCGCGTTTAATATTACTAATATAATATAACATACTACTTATATAAATAATATAGTGCTAGGCTAGATACTAAACTAAAATGTTATTTTTATTTCCTATAGTAGCATTATATTAAGCCTTAAGTATCTTAACTACTATATACTTACTATTACGCCTTTAATAGTTAGCGAAATAATATTAATTTAAATAACTATAGTTATATAATCTCTCTTAGCTAGCTAGCTAATTATAATATCTTACTATGTACCTTTATTTACATAGTTATTTAGTATATTACTAAGTATTATAGTAAGTCTAAAACATAGAGTTAAAGCTATTAAGATATTATAAGAATACTTCTTTTATTTATTAATTAGTTATAAGGATTATAAGGCTTTATAGTAAGGTTTATAAAAAAGCTTACTATAAAATAAGATTAGCTAGTAATAGAAGTTTATTATTTACTACTTAATTTACCTCTTTAAATTAGCATGCAAATTATGTATAATATTAATTACCGCCCTTTTAAGTAATAATTTAATAGTATAAGGATTAATAGCAATAAGGTATAGGTAAATAGAAGCCTATATTAAAGGTACCTTTAGCATATTAATAAGTAAAAGGATTTAATATACTTTAAGTTCCTTACTAAAGTTAACTTTACTCTAGCTTTATAGCATTATTATAATAATACACCTAATTAGGTATTAGCCTATTTCTTATAATATAAATCTACTATTAGTTATAAAGAGTATAAGTAGTTTTATTAGGTAAAGCTGCTCCTTTATTATTAATACTAATATCCTAATAAGTTAATAGAGGTTAAGGGCACTAAGTTTAATATATTTACTAAAGTATATAGCTATTATATTATAGTTTATTATAGTGTTTATCCTTATAATTACTATAAAGACCTGCTAGAGCTAGAAGAGGATAAATTTAAGGATAGTCCTAGGGATAATTATAGTATTATAAATATAGAATAGGAGGAGCTTATAGCGTAACTTCCCTAATATAGGCTAGAAATAAAAGATATTAATCTTCTAGGGAATTATAATATTAATATATAAGCATTCTAGGATTACTATATTAGAAAATACCCTAAGCTTATAATATTTAGCCGCGACTTTTAGTGTGCTTAGAAGCAGGACTATATTAGTAATTCTAAGCATAATTTATCTAATAGTATATATAATTAACTTAATAGAAAGCAGTAACTAGTGTTTAATTTGTTTATTTAGTACCTATAAGACTTTTTTAATAAAATAAAGCTAATACTTATATAGTTATTAGTGTAAGTTAATAGTTAGGAAGGTACTAGGAAATCCTTTATAATCTAAGCATTATCTTAATAATTAAAACAGCTTATACTAGATTATATTACTTAGGCAGCGCCTATAGGCATAGCTACTAATACTATTAATAGTACTATAATTTATATGCTTCTTTGTTTTTCTATCTCTAAAAGTATTACTAGTTTACTACCCCTATAGCCTAGCAAACTATCTAACCTTTAGGCAAAATTATAGTATATTTAATATCTTATTCTTAATAAGAAGTTAATAATTAGCCTTAAGACCCTTAGCTATATTAATTCTTAGCTATGTTAGGTCTTTTTGCATTATTAAAATAACTACTTTAGTAGTTATAGTATACTACCTCTTAGTAACTTTTACTAACTTCTACTAGTTATAAAGAAGCTACTCTATACTATAATAAATTTAAAGAGCCTAATTAAGCTTATAGGTTATAATATATATCGCGCCTTTAATAAAACTATTATACTAGATTAAGTTATTTACTAATAAGGTAATAAATAAGCTGCTTTTTATTAAGCATTAGAAGGGCTTTAATATAATAATCTAACCTTATAAGATTAGTAACTATTATATACTTAAACGCAAGCCCTTCTATTAAATAAAGAAGTTAATGTATTTAAAAGCACTATTTAAATTTACCTAACTAACACGTAGGTTAAAGAATATAACCTTAAATATATAAAATAGCTTTATATACTATATATTATAGCTATAGTAATAAATATTAGCCTAGGAGCAGCTAATATTAACTTTATAACCGCTAGTAATTTATATTATTACCTTCCTCTTTACCTAGGAGCTTAAGTTATGCTTATAGAGAATATCTAAACTATTATTAGACTTATTAATAAAGTAATTAGTATAGTTTATAATATTATTTAGCTAGCTATAGTTACTAACCTTTATGTAAAGTATTCTTTAGTTATCTTAGTTAAATTTAAGAACTATAGTAGTCCTAAATGCTTTAGTAATCTAGATCTTACTAGTATTATTCTAATCTTTTAATTAACTTATAATTTCCTTAAGGGGATAGTGCTATGTTTATGCTTATAGTTTCCTTTAATAATTACTTATAGTATTATAGTATATAAATCATAAGGTATAACGCTTAAAAAGGCAGTTATTAATATCTTTAAGCAAGATTTCTAAGCTAGTCTCTCTTATATTACTATATTATAAGTTAAGTTATTATAAGGCATTATATTTAATGCCGCTTTTAATCTTACTAATATTAAAGGGAGCGTAAGAGTTAGTAATAAATAGAAGAATAATAATTATTATTATTATTAAATACTTATAGAAGTATAATTATATCTTTAAATTATATTATTATTTAATATAATATATTAGCTTAACTATTTAATAAGTAGAGCGCCCTGAAATTAGTCTAGTAAATAAAGCAAAGAGAAAAGTATAATAAATTACAAAGTAATTATATAATTAAATTCTTATGCCTACTATTATATAGTTAATTATATAGTTAATTATATAGTTATTAAGTAGTATAGTTACTAAGTTACTAATATAATTTATAATAGTATTAATTTAAAGGTTATAGGTTATAATATATAAACACTACTTAACCTAGAGCGTAATAGAAAGGTTATATGTTAATATAATTAGTAGTAAGGCTAGCACTATTACTTATTAATATACTATATAGGTCCGGCCCCTATATAGTAGACTAATCTTAAGGGCTTATAGGTTCTCTAGGCTACTTCCTTGCCTTATTTAAAAGAAGAAACCCCCCCTATTAGTGTAAAAAGTAAAGGAATAGTTAGATAGTTTATATAGTAGATAGCGTATATAGTAATTCTATATATAGCTAACTATAATACTAATATATAATACTAGCTGCTAACTATAATAGGAATTAACTAACTAACTAACTAACTAACTAACTAATAAAGCTAATAATAATTAATAATAACTATAACTTTAAGTAAGTGTCCTTATATTATAAGTAGTATATAGCTAATGTGTAATTATAAATATATAATACTTACTATACTTATAATACTTACTATACCTCTTCTCTTCCTTAATAATCTAATAAAAGCTATAACTCTTAGTTATTAAATAAATACCTAGGTAGTTTCCTTAGGGAGGTGTCTAGTCCTAGCCTATAGCTAATATAAAGTTACCTAGTAAGGGGAAATTTTTTTTATAAATATATAAGAGAATTTATAATATATAAAGTTAGGTATGCTTTAATTATATATTACTTTTCTTTAAGATAGAGAGAAATTTAAAAACTTATAGGTTAAAATACATGTGTATATATGTGTTTTTTTTTTATACTATATAAGCTAAGAGATAATAAAAAAAAAGTTATATAATAATATGCGTGTGTGTGTGGTGTTTATTATTATAATTGCTATAATATATATAATATAATATAATTAATAGTTAGTTATATATATTATAATTAAGCTTATAGTTATATAGTTAGTATGCTTTATAATAGTATTTTATAGTGTTTTAGTAATATATATCCTATAATTATATGCAAAGGAAAGGGGTCTTTAAAGGAAAGAGATTATTATAAGAAGAAGTAGAATTTACTAAAGGTAGCAGCTTGCTATAGGTAGCCCCTAGCAGGGCCCCTAAAGGGAAATAATTATAAAAGGGGGTAATTAATAAAAGGGGTAATTAATAAAAGGGGTAATTAATAAAAGGGGTAATTAATAGAAGGCATAATAATTAATAAAAGGCGTAATAATTAATAGAAGGCGTGATAATTAATAGAAGGCGTGATAATTAGAGGCGTAATAATAGAAGGAGCGTTGTAATCGTGTAATAATGTTCTTCTGCCCTGGCTTTTATAGCTTTGCGCCTTATGGCAGGGTATTCACCCGCTAACATTAACCTACGTAATAAGATTAAGAAATAAAGGGGAAGAAGAATAGGAAGTAGTAATATTATAGGTATTATAAGGGGTATACGTAAATTAGAAGTATTAAAAATTTTTAGATTAATTTATAATATTTAAATTAGGTAATATAAAGGGAACCTTCTATAACTAAGATAGTTATAAGCGGAGAGGGTTACCCTATTAGGACTAGAAAGCTATAAGGTTGCCTTAGGCTAATAAGGTTTATTTACACAAGTGAGCTTCCGTTAGACTCGTGTTATATAATAAGGTTATTCGCCGTGTATAACTGCTAGACTTATGGCGAGTAGCAAAGACCTAGAGGCATGTAACACTTATAATTATATAGGTACAGACCCCTAACTAGATTAGATAGAAGGGGGCAAGAATTAAGACCGTTACCTATTGCTATATACCTTTGAATAAGCCGTGACTTCCTTAATCTTTCACTCTAATATCCCTGACCTATTCATGACAAATATATACTAAATATAAACTTCTTATTTTATTTTTATAAAAATACCTTAAAAATATATTACTATATTATTATAAAATACTTATAGTTTACTAAGCTTTAACTTATTAATTTAAAATTCAGTTTTCTTAAAAACTTATATAAAGTAATTATTATTTTTAATAAGTATTACTTTACTTTTATTATAGCTTACTAGCTTATATAAATAAAATAACTAAAATAATTTACTTTAGTAATATATTTATATAAGAATTAAAAAAAAGTAAAGGCTATAAAAGTAAATAGCTTTAGCCTAAGGCTAGTAAAGGCTATAATAAACTAGGAAAATAACTATACTCACTTTATAATTATATAATTAAAAAATAATACTTATACTAAAACTTAAGTAATTAAGTCTTAGAAAAAAAAATAAGTAAAACCTAAACTAATTAACTTATATATAATAAAAAAACCTAAATAATAAAGAAAATTTTTTTTATAAATAAAGAAAATTAGCTTTAACCCTACCTCTAACCTTAACCTTTCTTACTCTTATTATTTTTAGGTAAGTATTTATAAAAATACTTTACTAAAAAGCTTAAAGTTTTTAATATTTTAAACTTATTTTTTTCTTCCCTTATTTATTATATAAATATATACTTTTATAAAGTATATTACTTAATAAAAATAAAGTATTTTATATATTTTTATATTTTAAAGTTATATATTATTTTCTTTTTTACTTATTATTATATTATTATTTTAATTATTATTACTTTTTCTTAATATTAAACTACTCTAAATACTTTATAAGCTTATTTTTTATTTCCTTTTACTTATTATTATATTACTTTTTATTATATTACTAACTTAGTTACTATTACTCTATAAAAAGCCTTTTTAAATATTAAATAAGCCTACCTTTTAGCTTACTAAGCCTTTATTACTTTCTTTACTACATAATTAGTTATTATTTTATTAATATTTATATTTTAAAGCTAGCTTTTATTATAAGTAAATTTTATTATTATCTTAAGGAAGTTAGTAATTTATTATTATATCTTTAGGTTTTTATAATATAAGAAAATCTTTTTTTTATAAAAAGTAATATTTTTATAATATAAAGCTATTTTCTTTTAGTATTATATTAAGTTACTTAGAAAGAAAAGTAAAACTAAAGTAGCTAAAGCTATAGTATTTTTTTAATTAATTACTTATATAGCTTTATTTTATAAGGTATTATATTATATTTATTATATACTAAATTAGTAAATATAATAAAACCTAAGTAAGACTAAGTTTAGTAATATAAAATACTTATATTAAATACTTAACTATTTTTTACTTACTTTTTTAACTTTAATAGCTTAATAATTATAATATTATATATAATATTTTACTTTAACTAAACTAGTTAAATATTACTTAAAATAAGTTATAAAAATAAAAACAATACTTACTTAATAATATTTATTATTATTATATATATATTTATAATAAAAGCTACTAAGTCTTAAATAAATTAGTTTTAAACTTAGAAGAAATAATATTTAAATAGTTACTTTATTATATATAATATTAGGTATTAGAATTATTATAATAATAAAAATATAAAAAATATAAATACTTATTATTTAGCTTATACTAAAGTAGGGTTAATAATAATAAAAAAAGGACTAAAACTTAATAAAACTTACTTTTTATATAAGTATTAAGTTAACTTTTAGTATATTTATATAATAAATTTAAATCTACCTGCTGCTGCTATGTAGCCTCTTTCGCCGCTGCGGCCTCTTCCTAACAGCGGTCCCCCTTAGACGCCTCCTAGGCCTATTGCTTATTCTTCTCCTCCCACTCCCTTACTACTTTCTACTATGCCTCTAGCTTAGCTAATACTATTACTACTACTTTATTAATATTAATATTTTACTTTTAGCTTTTATTATAAGTAAATTTTACTACTAACTTAAGGGAGTTAGTAATTTATTACTATACCTTTAGGTTTTTATATTATAAAAAAATCTTTTTCTTATAAGATATAATTTTCTTATAATATAAAGCTATTTTGTTTTAGTATTATATTAAATTACCTAAGGTAAGAAGTAAAACTAAAGTAGCTAAGGCTATAATACCTTTTTAATTAATTACTTATATAGCTTTATTTTATAAAGTATTATATTATACTTCTTATATATTAAATTAGTAAATATAATGAAACCTAAGTAAAGCTAGTTTTAAAAGCTTAGAAAACTTATATTAAAAGCTTAGCTATTTTTTACTTACTTTCTTAATACTAATAACTTAGTAATTATAATATTATATATAATATTTTACTTTAGCTAGTTTAATTAAATATTATTTAAAATAAGTTATAAAAATAAAAAAAATACTTACTTAAGGATTTTTTTTATTACTAATTATATACTTATTATTATTATTATTATTATAGTACACTAGTTAGCTCCCTAGGGGGCTAATATCTAGAACTTCTACTACTAATTTATATAGAAAAAACCCTAGTGTAGGGAGGAAAACTTATATACGCTTATTAAGCTATACGCAAACCCTATTAGGTCTACTAAGGTTCTAATTATAATAAAGGGTATGCTACTTACTAGCTAAGTCCTAGTAGTAATTACTAAAAGTATATATAAAAGGTAAAATTACCTTAAAGAAGGTTTAGGTTTAGATTTATAAGGGACTTATAATTAGTTATTACTTACCTAGGTAATAGTAGGTGTTAGTAGCTTAGCCTTATAGTATTACTAAGTGCTAGCAAAGGTAAATAAATAAAAAAGTAGGGTAAGCAAATAAAACATTAGGGGTATATCTAGAAAAATTAGCATAACTAAAAGGTTTTAGTAGGGTTTAGCAGCAGCTAAGTAGGGGGTCTAGTCTAGGGCCTGTAAATAGCCTTATATAATTAGTAAATTATTATTAATTTCCTCTTTAGGTTAGAGTAACTAATCTAGTAAGTAATTAAGTAATTTAGCTAATTTAGCTAGTCCCCCTCTTTAAGTATAAGAGAGGGAGGTCCCCCTACTATTTTTAACCCCTTTTCCCTTCTTATTAATATTAGTAGTTTTTTAGTAAGTTATAAACCCCTTTAGCCCTAGTCTAGCCCCTTACCTCTCTTATATTACTTTTTTCTAAATTTATTATATAAATATACTAAAAATTAATCTAATACTTATATAAGGAGTAAGTTTTATTAAGTTATAATCCCCTACCTCCCCTAATACTAACCCTGCCTTAGTATAGGCTAGATAATAAGTATTTATGTTTTTTATATTTTTATTATTATAAAAATCCTAATACTTAGTGTTATATATAGCTAGGTAAGTGTCCTAATATTATTTCCTATAGGTTTAATGCTAATTTATTTAGGACCTAGTAGCTCTTACTATAAATACACTTATAGTAATAAAAAATATTATTAAGTAAGTATTTTTTTTATTTTTATAACTTATCCTAAGCAATGCCTAACTAAACTAGTTAAAGTAAAATATTATATATAATACTATAGTTACTAAGCTACTAAAGTTAAGAAAGTAGCTAAAAAATAGTCTAGCTCTTAATATAAGTCCCTTATACTACTAGAACTAACCCTATTTAAGTCCTATACTATTTACTAATTTTATATATAGTAAGTATATTATAATACTTTATAAAATAAGGCTATATAAGTAATTAATTAAAAGGGTACTATAGCCTTAGCTACCTTAGTCCTACTTTCCTTTATAAGTAACTTAGCTTAGTACTAAGAGAAAATAGCCTTATATTATAAAAATATTACTTTTTATAAGAAGGAAATCTTTTTATACTATAAGAACCTAGTAGTTTAGTAGTAAATTACTAACTTACTTAAGGTAATAGTAATATTTACTTATAATAAAAGCTAGTGCTAAAATATAAATATTAATAAGGTAGTAGCTAAATATAAAGTAAGAAAAGTAGTAAAAGTTTAGTAAGCTAAGAAGTAGTTTTACTTAGTATTTAATATAGCTATTTATAAAATAGTAGTAGCTAAATTAAAGGTATAGTAAAAAGTAGTATAATAATAGGTAAAGGAAAATAAAAAGCAGGCTTATAATAAGTCTAAGGTAATTTAATATTAAGAAAAAGTAGCTATAATAATAATAGCTAAAGTAATAGTATAGTAAGTAAATATAAAGGTAAAGCATAACTTTAAGGTATAAAAATATATAAAGTGCCTTACTTTTATTAAGTAAACTATTCTAGTATAAGGTATATCTAGTAGGTAGGTAGGGAGGGACTAAAATAAGTCTAAGCTTAGAACTTTTTCTTTAGTAAAGTATTCTTATAAGTGCTTGCCTAAAAGTAGCTAGTGTAGGAGAGGTTAGGGCAAGGGGTAAGGTAGGGGGTAGGGATAGGGTAAGGCATAAGGCTAGGGCTAATTTCCTTTATTTATAGAGTTTCCTTTTTATTATTTTAGGTTTATTTTACTATATATAAGTAAATTAGTTTAAGTCTCTCTTATCCCTCCCTTTCCTAGAGCTTATTTACTAAGGTTCTAGTATAAGTATTATCCCTAAGTTATATAATTATAATATAAAAATAGTTATTTTCCTAGTTTATCTTAGCTTTTACTAGCCCTTAGCTAAAGCCTTTTGCCTTTATAGCCTCTGCCTTTTCCTAGTTTTTATATAAATATACTACTAAGGTAAATTATTCTAGCTATCCTATTTATATAAGCTAATAAGCTATAATAAGGGTAGTATAGTAGTTATTAAGAGTAGTAATTACTTTATATTAGTTTTAAAAGAAACTAGAATTTAGATAAATAAGCTAGAGCTTAATAAATTATAAGTATTTTATAATAATATAGTAGTATGTTTTTAAAGTATTTTCATAAGGGTAAAGTAAGGAGTCTGCCTTTAGTATATATTTTTTATATAAAAAGGCTTATAGCCTTATTTTCTTTATATATATTTAAATAAAAGTAGTAGACTTATACTTTTATATTACCTTATAAAAAAGTCTTACCTTATATATAAAGTAAAAGCTTAGGCTATATTTTACTACTATAAGAGTATATTATAGCTAGTGCTTCTAAATACTATTTTTATTATAATATTATTTATCCTTTTAGTCTTACTTAAGTTTCTTCTTAGTTAATAAGTTATTAAAGGCAGGGGGAGGCCTTTTTAATAATACTATATAGGCTAGTAAGGGGTATTTAAGCTATTTATAAGTCTTTTAGTTATAAAGTAAGGTTAATACTACTATATATATACTATATATTCTCTTTATTATTCTACTAGATTTTAATTATTTATAGTATTTCTAGTAATAAAAGTTTAAATAAAGGTCTAGGGGGGGGATAGCTACTTTAATCTTAAGTAATAAGAGTAGTATAGCCTTATAAGCCCTAGTAATAATCTAAAGGTATTTATTTTACTTAACTATAAATACTTTAACTATACCTTTTATAACTTTACTATACCTAGCCTAAGTATAGTAAAATTCTATACTATAAGTAATTATACTTTTAATAACCTAGGTATAAAGTAGCCTTACCTTATAAAAGCTATAGCCTTATATAAATACTATAAGTAATATAAGGGCAAGCTATTATTACTTTAGCTTAGC
The DNA here is from genome assembly GCA_018360365.1 of Claviceps citrina. Lineage (NCBI taxonomy): Eukaryota > Fungi > Ascomycota > Sordariomycetes > Hypocreales > Clavicipitaceae > Claviceps > Claviceps citrina. The sequence continues at coordinate 14,306 of SRQA01000321.1, read as the reverse complement.
TATAGTCTTAGCCTAGTATACTTTTTAACTTAGCTTTTAGTAAACCTAAACCCCTAAAAATTAAGTAAACTAAACTAGCTATATTATTATAGTCCTAAGTTAGACTAGGGTAGTATTAGGGTAGTAATAATATATAAAGTATATTAACTTACTTTTCTAGGGGTAAAACTTAAAGCTAGACTTTTTAAACTATTTTTAGTAAACTTTTTATATAGCCTTAAAGTAAGTCTAATTTTCCTTTATAGTTTTTTTATATATAATAATATTTATATTATTAAAAAATCCTAAGGTAAGTATTAACTTTATATATACTAGCTTATTATAAAGGGGTATAATATAAAATAAAAATAAGATTAGGAAAATAAGGAAGCCTTAGGGGACCCTAGCTTTAACTAAATACTTATTTAATAGTTAGTTTTTAAATAAAAGGGTTATTATTTTATTTATAGTAAACCCTTAGGTTTATACTATTATTTAGTTAGGGATACCTTATTATAATATAATATAAAGTAGCTTATACTAATAAATAGTATTAAAAGCTACTAATATATTTAGTTATAAAAGTAATATAGTACTACTATAATACTATATTACTTTTACTACTTCCTTTAGTATACTAAGAGTATATTTTATTAACCTCTTAGCTTAGTTTCTTATTTATATTTTAGGCAAGGCCCCTTTCTTTTTAGTAGCGCTAGTAAGCTATATTATTACTATTACTTTTATTACTTTTTTAATAATATTTAAGAGAGTAATAAAGTACTATACCCCTGCCTTTTATAAGTTTATAAGGGATTTCCCTAGCTTTTTTAGAATTATTATAAGACTTTTTTAATATAGTTTTAGGTAGTATTTAATCCTATAATAAGTATTAAGAAGTATAGTAAGTATAGTAGCTAAAGGTTTACTATAGGCCTTAAGGAACCCTACTAGAATCTTATTAATTCTAAGTGCTTTTTAGCTAGCTATAAACTAAATAATTTACTAGATTTCCTTTAGGTTAAAGTAATTACTATTAGGAAATATAGTAGAATTAAGGCAAGTATTTATCTTTAGTAAAATATTATTTAGTTTTATATTAAAGGCTAGGAAAAAGTATTTAGTAAATACCTTTGCTTTTATATTATATATTATTACTTCTAAGGTATTCTCTTTTTTTTTATAAAGAAATATTAATACTTATTAGGTATTTAGTAAGAGTTTACTTCTTAACCTAGCTTATTTTTTAAAGGCCTAAAGGCTAATATAGTTAAAAAAAGCTTTATAAACTACTTATTTCTAGGCACTTTATTTTTCCTTAGCTATAACCTAGGATTATTTCTTTACTACCTTAGTTATAATTTATAAGTTATAGTTTATATAACTTACCTTTTATTAGTATTAGGCCTAGTAAGCTATAGTAACTATATTGTTAACCCTTTTATTTTACTATAGCTACTAAGCTAGGCCTTTATAAATCTTTTTTAATATTACTAGGTTTATAATTTTATATAGCTCTTTAGTAATTTACTTAGTATACTAATTAATATTTTTTAGGTAAGTAAAGGGAATTTATATAATTACTATATAAAACTTATACTTAGCTTTTATTATTATAAGCTTTTTATTTAGTATTTTCTAAGTATATATTACCTTCTAGTTATATAAGAAGTTTATACTAGTATAAATATATATAAGCTATAGTAAATAGTTAGAATTACTAAGGTCCTTTCCCCTTATAAATTTAGTCTTAATATTATAGGATACTTAGGCTAGGTTAATAATATTATTATATCTCCCTCTAGCTTATTATATTACCTTACTATAAGGTATAATAAGCCCTAGCCTTTACTATACTACTAGGTCTAGTAAGGTTTTACTACCTAGTAAGTTTTAGTTATATTTATTTTATAAGAGGTAATATAAGTTAAAGTCCCTTATAATTATATTATAGGGCCCTAGGGGGGTTATTATAAGTTTTTTAATTAGGGTATTTTATTTTCTTTTATAGCCTAGGGAATAAATAATATAAATATTTATACTTTTAATTATAACTAAGTACTAATTCTTACTAAACCTAGCTACCTAAGCCTTAAGGCTATAGTACTTATATATATAAATAACTACCCTACTTTTATATATTACTAACTAATAATATCCTAGGCTAAAGTATAAGAGTAGCTTACCTACTCTTATAAACTCCTATATTACTATTATATTAATATTAGTATAGTAACCTAGTATTATTTAAATAAGTCTAGTATTTTTCCTTATATTTTAAGATATAACCTATATTATATAAATTAGACTAAATCTTAGGTGCTTAGTATATTTAAAGCTATTATAAGGGCGCTAAGCTAGCTAAAAAAGCCTTTAATATTACCTTAAGTAGCTTTATTTAAGGAAGGCAGGGCTTATAGCCTAAATAATTTACCCTTATAGCTAGCTACCTTTTTTTATAATAATTTTTCTCTAGTAAGGGAGCTACTAGCCTCCCTTATATATCCCTTACTAAGTAATAGTCTAGTACTTATTAGTAAGCAAAACTTAATTAGTAATAGCTTAGTAAAAGTAAGGGGTCTAAATATATAAAAAGCCCTTACTTTATTTTATACTTTATTTATAACTAAGTAACTATAAGACTATACTAAGTATAGTTTCTTATAGTTAATATATCTAGCTTTAGTCTTATTCCTTTTAGCTAAGTAGTTATTTTTTATTAAGTAGCTAGTACTTATATAATAACTATATTAGAAAATTACTTTATAGTATATTATAATATACCTAAACTTATAGCACTTAAAGTATTAATAAAAGTTTAGTGCCTTATTATAAGGTTTAGTATTAAAGATCTTTACCTTATAAACTACCCTAAAGTAGTATAAGTAGTTTACTATCTTAACTTTATTAATTCTAATAATAAGTAATGCTTTTATTATAATATTATAGGGTTTTTATATTATAACCTTAATAAAACTAGGGCTATTTACTTTCTTAAGCTAAGTAAGAAAACCTTTATAAAATTAGTTCTTTATTATAAGAAATTCTTTAATAATAATACTAAAAATATAATAGCTTAGCATTACCCTTTTACTAAAAGTATTTTTTACCTAGGTTAGGTTTTTAGTATATTTCTTTAAAGTGTTATAAAATATTATAACTATATTACTACTTTAAAGGCATTAGGCTATTACTACTACCTTAGTGCTAAGGGCCTAGTTAGTTATTATAATTATTTTATTTAGGGATTATTTAGCTAATACTTTAGCTATATTTTTAATAATAACTTCTTAGTATACCCTTAGGGGAATTAGTATACTAATAGTTTAGTTTACTAATTTAGTAATAATATTTATAATTAGCACTTTATTAGTAATAATAAAAGCTTATATTAAAGCTGCCTTAGGAGTATTATTAATAGCTTTTTTAATTACCTTTTTAATTATTTTCTTAAAGTTCTTTTTAGTAAAGCTAAAAAAAGTATTACCTAAGGTAGCTATATATTTAGTATATATTTTTACTATATTAATAGCCTAAAAAACTACTTTTTATATACTTTTTAGTAATACTATAAAAATAAGGTTAGTAATTTCCTTATATTATTTCTTTAAATAATTTAAGATTATATTTTATATAAATACTAGTATAGTATTACTTTAGGTTCTTATTATATACCCCCTTTTACTTATATTAAGGTAGTAGTAGCTTTAGGCAAGCTTATAATTTCTATTATTAATATTTATTAATATTTTATTTACTACTATACTTATACTTTAGTTATAATATACTATTAAAAAGTAGGGTAAATAAATATAATAATTTTAAATCTAGTATTCTTTTTTATTTTAAAGGCGGTTTTGCGTTAGTATAGTAGTGTAGGCGAAATCGCGAAAAGTTTTTTTTCTATTATATACTTATAATAAGAGTTACTAAGCCTTAAATAAATTATTATTAGTTTTATAAAAAATAATATTTAAATACTTACTTTATTATATATAATACTAGGTATTAAAATTCTTATAGTAATAAAAATATAAAAAATATAAATAATTATTATTTAGCTTATATTAAAATATAATTAGCTATAAGGAAAAAGGGAAGCTAAAATAAAGTAAAACTTATTTCTTATATAAGTATTAGGTTAACTTTTAGTATAATTATTTAACAAATTTAAAAGAAAGTAATATAATAAAAGTAAGAGGCTAAACTAAGGCTAAAGGAATTTATAACTTATTAGAAACTTACTAATATTAATAAAAAAAAGAAATTAAAAACTATAAGAAAACCTTTTTCTTTTATATCTAAAGGGGGGGGGCTAGCTAAATTAGCTAAATTATTTAATTACTTACTAAATTACTTACTTTAACTTAAAGAGAAAATTACTATTAATTTACTAATTATATAAAGCTATTTATAAGTCCTAAATTAAACCCCTTATTTAGCTACTATTAAACCTTATTAAACTCCCTAAGTTATACTAATTCTTTTAGGTATATTTCTTTTTTTTTTTTACCTTACTTTTTTGTTTATTTATTATTACTAGTACTTAGCTATACTATAAAGCTAAGCTACTAGCACTTACTAATACCTAAGTAAGTAATAACTAATTATAAGCCTTTTATAAATTTAATCTTAAACTTTTTTTAAAGTAATTATATTCTTTATATATACTTTTAGTAATTATTACTAAACCTTAGCTAGTAAGTAGTATATTATTTTTTATACTAAAAACCTTAGTAAACCTAATAAGGTTTATATATAACCTAATAAGTATATATAAGTTTTCCTCCCTATACTAGGGTTTTTCCTATATAAATTAGTAATAGAAGTTCTAAATATTAGCCCCCTAGGGTGCTAACTAGTGTATTATATTATAATAATAATAATAATAAATTTGAAAAAAAGTAATATAAGAAAAATAAAAAACTAAACTAGGGCTAAAGGGGTTTATAACTTACAAAAAACTTATTAATATTAATAAGAAAGAAAAAGGGGTGAAAAACTATAAGAAAACTTTCTTTTTTTATACCTAAAAAAAGAGCTAGCTAAATTAGCTAAATTAGCTAAATTACTTAATTATTTATTAAATTCCTTACTTTACCTTAAAAAGAAAATTATTATTAACTTACTAATTATATAAAGCTATTTATAAGTCCTAGACTAAACCCTTTACTTAGCTACTACTAAACCTTACTAAAACCTTGAAATTATACTACTTTTTTTTAAGTATACCCTTACTTTTTTATTTATTTATTTTATTTATTTTATTATTTTATTTTTATTAATATTAAGTAATATTATAAGGCTAAGCTACTAATACTTACTAATACTTAAGTAAGTAATAATTAACTATAAGTTTTTTATAAATCTAAACCTAAAATTTTTTTAAAATAATTATACTTTTTATATATACTTTTAGTAATTATTACTAAGACTTAGCTAGTAAGTAATATACTTTTTTTTTTATAAAAACCTTAGTAAACCTAATAAGATTTATATATAGCCTAATGAGTATATATAGGTTTTCCTTCTTATACTAGGGTTTTTCCTTTATAAATTAGTAGTAAAAGTTCTAGATATTAGCCCCCTAGGGAGCTAACTAGTATACTATATAATAATAATAATAATAATATACTTTTTGGTATTATTATTAAAATAAAGTTAGTAATTCTATTATATTAGTTTTTAAATATTTTAAAATTATTTTTATATTAGTATTAACATAGTATTACCTTAGGATATTATTATATAATTTTCTTTATATATATTAAAATAATAATAAAAGATTTCTACATGCGTTTTTGCTTATACTAATATACTAACGCAAAACCGCCTCTAAAATAACAAAAATACTAAAATTATAATTATTATATTTATTTACCTTACTTTTTAACAATATATTATAACTAAAGTATTAGTATAATAATAAATAAAATACTAAGAAATATAAATAATAAAAATTATAAACTTACTTAAAGTTATTATTACTTTAATATAAATAAAGAAAGTTATATAATAAAAACCTATAAAAATATTATATTAATATTAATATAAAATATAATTTTAAAATATTTTAAAAAAAATATAATAAAATTACTAACTATATTTTAATAATAATATTAAAAAATATATAAAAAGTAGTTTTTAAAGCTATTAATATAATAAAAATATATACTAAATATATAGCTATCTTAGAAAATACTTTCTTTAACCTTACTAAAAAAAACCTTAAAAAAATAATTAAAAAAGTAATAAAAAAAGTAATTAATAATACCTTTCAAGTAGCCTTAATATAAATAATTATTATTATTAATAAGGCCTTAACTAAAGGTAATATAATTAAAGTAATAACTTAAGTTATTATTATATTAGTTTTTCTTGAGATAAATAAAAAAGTTATTATTAAAAATATAATTAAGGTATTAGCTTAGTAATTTTTAAATAAAATTATTATAATAATTAATAAAGCTATTAGCTTTAATATTATAATAATAATAAAATAACTTTAAAGTAATAATATAATTATAACTTTTTAAAAAGTATTAAAAAAATATATAAAAAACTTTATTTAAATAATAATTACTTTTAATAAAAAAATAACTTTTAATTACTATATTTTTAGTATTATTATTAAGGGATTTTTAGTTATAAAAAACTAGTTTTATAAAAAGCTTTTAGCTTAGCTTAAAGAATTAAATAGCCTTAGCTTAGTTAAGGTTATTATATATAAGCCTTATAATATTATAATAAAAATATTACTTATTATTAAGATTAATAAAATTAATATAATAAATTACTTATATTATATTAAAATAGTTTATAAAGCTAAAATCTTTAATATTAAACTACATAATAAAGTACTTAACTTTTATTAATACTATAAGTATTATAAGTTTAGCTATATTATAATATACTATAAAATAGCCTTTTATTATAATTATTACTTAAGTAGTTATTACTTAATAAAAAATAATTGCTTTACTAAGAAAAATAAAATTAAAGCTAAGTATATTAATTATAAAAAAGTATATTTAGTATAGTTTTATAACTACTTAGTAATAAATAAAGTATAAAATAAAGTATATATATTATATATAACTTAACTTTTTATATTTATTAAACTATTTTTAGTTAAGTTTTATATTTTAATAAATACTAAACTACTACTTAAATAAAGCTATATAAAGAAAGCTAGTAGCTTTTTTATATATAAGAAATTATTATATAAAAAGGTAGTAAATTATAAAAAAAAGCTATTTAAGCTAAGAACCTAGCTTTTAATTACTAAAGCTACTTAAGGTAATATTAAGGGATCTTTTAGCTAGCCTAGTGCCCTTATAATAACCTTAAATATATTAAGTACTTAGAATTTTATATAATTTATATAATATAAGTTATATACTAAAATATAAAAAAAAGTACTAAACTTATATAAGTAATACTAAGCTATTATATTAATACTAATATTATAGCTATTTAGGAATTTATAAAAATAAGTAAGTTACTCTTATACTTTAGCTTAAAATATTATTAACTAGTAATATATAAAGATAAAATTATAATATATATATATAAGTAATATAGCCTTAAGGTATAAATAGCTAAGTTAAGTAAGAATTAGTACTTAGTTATAATAAAAAGTATAAATATTTACTTTATTTACTTTTTTAGTTATAAAAAAAACTAAAATACCTTAATTAAACAGCTTATTATAACCTTCTTAAGGCCTGAAAATATTATAATAAAGGATTTTAATTTATACTACTTCTTATAAAATAAATATAACTTAAACTTACTTAAAAATAAGACCTTACTTAAGCTAGTAATATAGTAATAACTAAGACTTATAATATTAGATAAGAAGGTTATATAAAAAGCTAAAAAAATATAATAATATAATTAACCTTATATAAGTAACTAATAGTATTAATATTAAATTTATAAAAACAAAACCTTAGTAAGTTAGACTATATACCTTAACTTATATAAATTTATAGTAAAATAAACTTTATTTATAACTAAAAAATAACTTATACTTAAAAAATACTAAATAAGAAACTTATAATAATAAAAGCTAAGTACTAGTTTTAAGTAATAGTTATATAAACCTTTCTTAACTACCTTAATAGTATTAATAAATATACTAAATAAATTACTTGTAAGCTTTATAAAATTATAAACCTTATAATACTTAAGAAGGTTTATAAAAAACTAGCTTAGTAATTATCGTAAAATAAAAAAGTAAAAAATATAATTACTATAGCTTATTAAGCCTAATATAAATAAAAAGCTAGTAAAATAAATTAAAACTTATAAATTACTATTAAAGTAATAAAAGTATAATCTTAAATTATAGCTAAAAAAAAGTATAGTACTTAAAGATATATAGTTTATAAAGCCTTATTTAATTATACTAGCCTTTAGTTTTTTAAATAATAAGTAATATTAAGAAATAACCTTTTACTTAATATTTAATAAGTTTTAGTATTTTTTTATAAAAATAAAAATAATATTTAGAAAGCTAAAATATATAAGGCTAAGGTAAAGGCTTTTACTAAATATTTTTTTTTAGTTTTAAAAGCTAAAATAAATAATATTTCTTTTAATATAAATAACTACCTAAACTTTATTATATTCTTACTTAATAATTACTTTAACCTAAAAGAAATTTAGTAAATTATAAGGTTTATAACTAATTAAAAAGCACTTAGGCTTAATAAAATTCTAATAAAATTCCTTAAAGCTTATAATAAGCTATTAATAACTATATTTACTATACTTTTTAATATATATTACTAACTAAAGTATTACTTAGCCTTATATTAAAAAGGCCTAATAATAGTTTTTAAGAAGCTAAGGAAAACCCTATTAGATTTATAAAAAGCTAGGGTATAGTATATAATTACTTTTTTAAATATAATTACTAAGGTTATAAAAGTAATAATAATAATATAACTAATTAATAGAATTAACAAAAAAGGGTATTACTTAAAATATAAATAAATAATTAAGTAAAGAAATTAATAAAGTATACTTTTAGTACTTTAAAAAAAGTAATTAAAGTAATATAATATTATAATAAAATTACTTTACTTCTTTAGCTAAATATTTTAATAGCTTTTAATATTATATACTTATAATACTTACTTTATATTATATTATAATAAGGTATTTTTACTTAAATAATAATATAAACCTAAGGGTTTATTATTAATAAGTTTATAATATTTTTATTTAAAAACTAAAAGTCTAGTAAATACCTAGTTAAAGTAAGGGTTTTTTAAGGCTTTTTTATTTTTTTAATTCTTTTTTTTTATATTATATTATTATATAATAAGCTAGTAAGTATAAAGTTTATTTTAACTCTTAGGTTTTTAAATAATATAAATATAATTATATATAAGAAAACTACTAAAAAAAACTAGTATTATTTTAAGTTTATATAAAAGGTTTATTAAAATTAATTAAAAAAGTTTAGCTTAAAGTTTTATTTTTAAAAAAATAAACTAATATACTTTATATATTATTATTACCTTAATATTACCTTAGTTTACTTTAATATTATTATAATATAACTAATTTAATTTATTTAATTTCTAAGTATTTAAGTTTACTAAAAATTATACTAGAAAGTATACTAAGCTAAGATTATAGTTAAATTAAAATAATAATAGCTTATTTTAATAATATTTATAATATTTATATAATAATATAGTCTTTATAAAGTAAAGCTTTTTTATACTTTAGTTATTTAAAGTATTATAGCTTATAATATAAGTTTTTACTATACTTAGTTTAGAAATAATAAAGTTATAAAAAGTATAGCTAAGGTATTTATAACTAAGTAAAATAAATATTTTTAAATTATTATTAATACTTATAAAGCTTTATTTTTTTTATTACTAAAAAATGAAGTTATTATTTTATTTTTAAACTTTTATTTTAATTATTAATATAAAAAATATTATAAATAACTAAAGTTTAGTAATATAATAAATAAAATATATAATATATATATAGTAATAATAACTTTATTATATAATTAAAAAACTTATAAATAGCTTAAGTACTTTTTACTAGTATATATAATATTACTAAAGCACCCCCTTTTAGCCTTAAATAACTTATTAGCTAAAACAAAAGCTTAAATAAAACTAAATAAATAAATAAAATTATAATAAAAATAAAGTATATAAGTACTAATTATAATATACTTTTATAATAATAAAATATAGCTTAAGCTTTTATTTTATATATAAAGTAATACTTTTTTATAAGGTAATATAAAAATATAAGTTTATTACTTTTATTTTAATATATATTAAACAAATTAAGCTATAAGCCTTTTTATGTATAAAAAAAATATTAAAAATAAACTTCTTATTTTACTTTTATAAAAATATTTAAAAATATATTATTATATTATTTTAAAATACTTATAACTTACTAAGCTTTAACTTATTTATTTGAATTTTAATTCTCTTAGGAATTAATATAAAGTAATTATTACTTTTAATAATTATTACTTTACTTTTATTATAGCTTACTAGTTTATATAAATAAAATAATTAAAATAATTTACCTTAGTATTATAATTATATAAAAACTAAAAAAAAGTAAAAGCTATAAAAATAAATAACTTTAGCTTAAGGCTAGTAAAGGCTATAATAAGCTAAGTAATTATACTTACTTTATAATTATATAAATTAAAAATAATACTTAAGTAAAACTTAAATAATTAAGTTTTAAAAAAGTAAGAAATAAGTAAAACTTAAATAAATTAACTTATATATAATAAAATAAATCTAAAATAATAAAAAAGAATCTTATAAATAAAGGAAAATTAACCCTAATCTTACCTTTAACCTTAACTTTTTATATTTTTATTACTTTTAAATAAATACTTATAAAAATACTTTACTAAAAAGCCTAGTATTTTAAGCTTTTTAAACTTATTTTTCCTTTTTTTTATTTTTTATTAAGCTATATATTATTATATATATAGCTTTTATTATTTTTTAAAAGTAAATTACTTTATATATTATTTTACCTTAAGCCTTTTTTTTTCTTTACTTATTATTATATTATTATTATATTTACTATTACGTTTACTTTTACTTAGAAATAAGCTTTTTTAAATACTTTTTAAGCTTATTACTTATTTTCTTTTTTTTATATTTTTATTATTTTTTACTATATTTTTAGCTTAGCTAATATTATTCTTATTATTTTATTAATATTAATATTTTACTTTTAGCTTTTATTATAAATAAACTTTATTATTACCTTAAAAGTATTAATAATTTACTATTATACTTTTAGGTTTTTATGATATAAAAAAATTTCTTTTTTATAAAAAGTAATATTCTTATAATATAAGGTTATTTTCTTTTAATACTAAGCTAAGTTACTTAAAAATAAAAGTAAAACAAAGGTAATTATAATAATAATACTTTTTTAATTAATTAATTATATAGCTTTATTTTATAAAGTATTATACTATACTCATTATATATTAAATTAGTAAATATATTAAAACTTAAGTAAGACTTATTTTAATAATATAAAAAACTTATATTAAAAGCTTAGCTACTTTCTAATTACTTTCTTAACTTTAGTAGCTTAGTAATTATAATATTATATATAATATTTTACTTTAGCTAGTTTAGTTAGGTATTATTTAAAATAAATTATAAAAATAAAAAAATACTTACTTAATAATATTTTTTATTATTATAAGTATATTTATAATAAAAGCTATTAAGCCTTAGATAAATTAGTATTAATTATATAGAAAATAATATTTAAATACTTACCTTATTATATATAATACTAGGTATTTTAATTTTTATAATAATAAAAATATAAAAAATATAAATAATTATTATTTAGCTTATATTAAGATAAGGTTAGTTATAAGAAAAAAAGGAAACTAATAAAGTAAAACTTATTTTTTATATAAATATTAGGTTAACTTTTAGTATAATTATATAATTAGTTTAAAAAAAAGTAATATAAAGAAAGTAAGGGGCTAAACTAAGGCTAATAAAGTTTATAACTTATTAAAATCTTACTAATATTAATAAAAAAAAAGTTAAAAACTATAAAAAAACCTCTTTTTTTTATACCTAAAGGGGGGGACTAGCTAGATTAGTTAAATTAGCTAAATTACTTTATTACTTATTAAATTATTTACTTTAACTTAAACAAAAATTATTATTAACTTACTTATTATATAAAGCTATTTATAAGTTTTAAACTAAACCCTTTACTTAGCTATTACTAAACCTTATTAAAACCCTTAAGTTATACTAATTTTTTTAAGTATATTTTTACTTTTTTATTTATTTACCTTACTTTTTTATTTATTTATATTTACTAATACCTAGCTATATTATAAAGCTAAGCTACTAATACTTACTAATACTTAAATAAATAATAACTAATAATAAGCCTTTTATAAATCTAAACCTAAACTTTTTTTAAAATAATTTTACTTTTTATATATATTTTTAGTTATTATTACTAAAACTTAGCTAGTAAGTAATATACTTTTTTTTATAATAAAAACCTTAGTAAACTTAATAAAGTTTATATATAGCCTAATAAGTATATATAAGTTTTCCTCCTTATACTAGGGTTTTCCTTATATAAATTAGTAGTAGAAGTTTTAAATATTAGCTCCCTAGGGAGCTAACTAGTGTATTATATAATAATAATACCTAATAAAGACTAAATCTTACTTTATAACTTATAAAGGCCCTAAGAATAAAAAGAATAAAAAAATTAGCTTAATTATAACTTTAGTTAGATTTTATAATAGTAATTTTACTAGAAATAAAAGGTTTTTAAAATTAACTTATACTTATTTTTATAAGCTAGCTAAAGGCCTTATTAGCTAGAAATTAAAGAAAGCTAGTACTATAGCTTCCTTAATAATAAAAGCTAAGTTAAATACCCTTTATAAAACTATTAGAAAATTAAAGTAGCTTTATAATTTCTTTAAAAAAAACAAAAAGCCTTATAAAACCCTTAATAAAGATATTTTATAGTAACTAAGAAGTTATTATAATAGTTTATAATTTAGCTTTATATAGCTATATAAAGCATACTTTATTAAAACTTAACTATATATAAGAAAAGGTTTAAAAAGGTATTCCTAAGGTTATTTATATAAAAATAAATAAAATACTAGTAGATAGGCTAACTAAGCTACTGCTCCTTTAAAAATTTAACCTTTTTATTTAAGTAATAGGTCTTTCTAAGTTTTAATTTAATAAAACTTAGAAGAAAATTATAAAAATACTAAGAAAAATAAGTTAAAAGTAATAAAATTAATAAAAATACTAGAATTATAAGTTTTAGGTTATATTTAGATTTTAAGTTATAATTAGGATTTAAGGCTATAAAATTATTCTTTTCTTTATACTTATTTTCTTTTTTTTAAAGGCTTAGATATTTTTTTAAAGAGCTAAGTATTAAATAAAAGTTTATTTCACCTAATACTTTTCTAGAAAAAGTATTAGAAATAAGCTTATATTATAGGTTATTTTTATATATTTACCTTCTAGTTTATAGCTATAATGAATACTACTAGTAAGCCTATTAGCTAGCTAGCTTATTTAGGCCTAGTACGCTAAATTAGGTAAGACTAGCTTAACTTAATTATATATAACTATAGTAGGATAAAATACCCTAAATTTACTAGGTTACCCTAGAGTATATATTTATTATATAAATCCCTTTTTTCCTTCCTAAGTTTTTATATTAAAGAAAAGTCTTTTATATATTTTTTAAAGCTATAAATCATTTAAATTTTCTATATTTTTATATAAAAGTCTAGGGTATATAAGTAAATAATTTATATAACTATAAGTTTATTTCTTTATTTTCTTATATTAAATAATATTATAAAAAATAAAACTTAGCTTATAAGCCCCTACTAGGAACTTTAATTTACTAATATACTTAGTAAGTGTTATGAATAGGTTAGGGATATTAGAGTGAAAGATTAAGGAAGTCACGGCTTATTCGAAGGTATGTAGCAATAAGTAATAGTCTTAATTCTTGCCCCCTTTTATCTAATCTAGTTAGAGGTCTATGCCTATATAATTATAAGTGTTATATACCTCTAGGTCTTTACTATAAGTCTAGCGGTTATATATAGCAAATAACCTTATTATATAACGCAAGTCTAACAAAGGCTTGCTTGTGTAAATAGATTCTATTAGCCTAAGGCAACCTTATAGCTTTCTAGTCCTAATAGGGTAACCCTCTCTGCTTATAACTATTTTAGTTATAAAAGGTTCCCTTTATATTACCTAATT
>SRQA01000320.1:0-25974 GCA_018360365.1 Claviceps citrina | reverse complement strand
GGTTGGAGTCTGGTTAGTTTTTCTTTCTTTCCATCTGGAAAAAGGAAAAAGGGAAAAAAGAAAAAAAAAAGAGACTGTGCCCGAAGAACTAAAACTCGGTCGACCACACGCACCGTTTTCGAAAACCATGGCCATGGGGGCACATTCGTACAGGATCCGCAGCTTCCCCTTGGGGCTCTTCTTGTCGGCCGGGTAGGCAAAGATGCCGCCGTACAGGAGCGTCCGGTAGGCATCGGCCACCATGGAGCCAATGTACCGCGACGAGTAGGGCTTCCCGTCGGCCTGGGCCTGCTTGAGCGAGCGGAAGTAGGCGAGGGTGCTGTCCTCCCAGTAGAGCGAGTTGCCCTCGTTGACCGAGTAGATGGGCCTGGCGCGCGGGATGCGCATGTTGGGGTGCGTGAGGATGAACTCGCCGATGCCGTTGTCGAGCGTGAAGCCGTTGACGGAGCTGTCCCTCATGGTGAGGACCAGCTGGGCCGAGGCGCCGTACATGGTGAAGCCGGCGGCGACGAGCTCGGTGCCGGGCTTGAGGATGTCCTCCCTCGAGCCGCGGGAACCGTCGGGCAGCTGGTGGATGGCGAAGATGGTGCCGACCGAGACGCCGGCGTCGAGGTTGGACGAGCCGTCGATGGGGTCGCACGCCACGGCGTAGCGGGCGCCCCGGGCGCCGTCGAAGACGATGACGTCCTCCTCCTCCTCGGAGACGAGCACGGCGCACTTGCCCGACGAGCGCATGGCCTCGATGAAGAGGTCGTTGGAGATGACGTCGAGCTTCTTTTGCTCGTCGCCGGTCGTGTTGGACGAGCCGGCCAGGCCGGTGAGGTTGATGAGCGTTGCGCGCCGGATGTAGTAGGCGATGGACTTGAACGAGTACTGGAGGGCGTGGCAGAGGAGGCTAAAGTAGAAGATTGAAGGACACGTGAACGTGAATATGTAAGCATGTGACGTGGCTTTTTTTTTTTTTCTTCTCCTTCTTCGTTTTTGCGCAAGAGAGGTAGGAATAGGGAAGGGGAAAAAAAAATAAAAATAAAAAGAAGACGCTCTACAGATTGACAAATGCGTACGTGAAATCACCAGTAGCCTCCTTGTGCTTGGTCTGCTCCTCGTTCAGGAAGCGCGTCAGGGTGACGATGTTGGTGTTGACCTTTTCGCCATTGCCGCTGTCCGTCATGGTCGTTTGTCCGTCTTTGGGCCCGGTGCCTCTTTTGTGTGTGGTGTCAGGGAGGGAAGGATGCGTAATTGAGGTTCATGCAACCAAGAAAGAAAAAAGGGCCAAAAAAAGGGGGGTATATCTCAAGTACGAGAAAGAAAGAGAAGGGGAGGGGGGGGGGGGGGGGAACCGGAAGAGTGAATAGAGGACTACTACAAAAGAACAACGAGAGAGACAAAGAATATAAACAAAAACAAAAAAAGGACCGGCCAAAAAGGTCACTGGTACCAGCCAGCCGCCAAAGGGGAAACGAAAGCCTGACGTCCTCGTGATCCGCTTCGGCTGCTGTCGGAGGCGGAGGGGAAGAAGATGTGGGGGGGAAAAGGCAAGCTAACCTCGGTGTGGACCAGGCGGGGGGGTTAGAAAATAGAAAAGCGCGGGGTATCCGCTGCGAAGTCCGACGAGCTGGTGGGGAAGCTGCACGATCGGGGAAAGCGAAGATGAAAAAAAAAAAAAAAAAAGTCAATGAAATAGCATCTGTTGTCGAAAACATGTGCACTGCCGAGATAAAACGGTCGGGAGCCGCGCATACCAATCGAGCTACGTACATTGCACACATCAGAACCTTTTTGAATAGTACACACCAGCTGGCTGCTGCTCCATCGAGGATTCCCCCCGCCGGGGTCACGAGGTGACCGACAAGAGGATTTCCCGGAACCTGTTTCGGCGTTTTTGGTTTTGGCCTGGTCTGTAGACTGTATCGTGGTGGTCCGTGGACCTGAAGAGTGAAGACCGAGGTGGTGGTTTCGCTTCCGCTCGGTGGCTTGGCAAATTAGCCGCAGACTGATTTGCTAACCACTTCCCCCGGGACTCCCCACACACTCCCCACACACTCCCCCCCCGGTCGGAGCCTCGGGAGATGGGTTTCTCCGCCGCGGCTTCCGGCTTCCATGGGGCCATGGGACAAGCCCTCGGCATGTGAGTGTGACGTTTTGAAGGGCCCCCCCGCGATCCGTTCTGCACCTCTTGTTCCTGCCACCGTCCACGACACACCGAAAGCCTGTCTGTCTGTCGCCTTTTCCCAGTCCCTGATCGCCGCGCGTTGTACGTTGCTCTGCCCCTCGCCCGCCGAGGACATCAAGGACGGGAGAGACATCGACTGATATCGATCGCATCGCCCGCCAGCAGCCAGCCATCGTCAGGCTCGTGACGCGCGATCCCTCGCCACGCACCGCGGCCGTGTTTCATCCGCATCCGCATCCCCGTCCAACGTCAACACCATATCCATCTACGCCAGCACAGCACCAGCACCACCCGCTCTGCTCACTCAACGCCCCAGACCTCACACCACAACGCCGAAACACACACACACACACACACAAAAAAAAAAAAAAACCCACAAAATCACCAGGTCTAAAGCACAAAGACACAATGGTCGTCGACGCCCTCGCCTACCACCCCACCGTAGCGCACTACCTCCGCTTCGTGGCCACAACCGTCGGCCGCGACAAGCTCCTCCGCACGATCCAATACTTTGCCCGCTTCTACGCCTGGTACCTCCTCCGCACCAACGCGACCAAGTCCCAGATCGCGCCCTGGGACGCCACCAAGAAGCAGCTCGGCCTGACGCGCAAGATCCTCCGCGTCGGCAAGAACGTCGAGCACCTCAAGGCCGCCGTCGCCGCCGCCGGCGCCAAGGCCCCCCCCTCCCAGGACAGCAGCTTCCTGCGCTACGCCGCCGTGGGGAGGCAGGTCGGCTACGCCGGCTACCTGACCTTTGACGCGGCCGCCGTGCCCGACGCGGCCGGCATTCGCAGGTGGGAGGGGGCCAAGACGCTGCAGGCGCATGCCTATCGCTTTTGGGCCATGGGCTTGTTCTTCAGCATCGCGTCGCAGCTGTACACGCAGTATCGGCTGAGGCAGCGGGAGGGGCGTATCGATCGCAAGGACGGCGAGGGTGTCGTGGAGAGCAAGAAACTGACTCGGTGAGCCAATAGCCCAGCCAGCCTCCTTCATACCCACCCCCTTCCCCCCTCAAAACTAACCCTGCCCCATTCCCCCCCTTCCCCCCCGCCGCAGTGAACGAGCCGCCAGCCGCCTCCAACTCCTCTCCGACCTCTGCGATCTCACCATCCCCGCCTCCGCTCTCGGCTGGGTCGGCTTCGACGACGGCTTCGTCGGCCTCGCCGGTACAGTGAGCAGCTTAATCGGTGTGTACGGCCAGTGGAAGAAGACGGCGTCCTGAAGGGGTTGACAACATTGAACCATGGAGAGCACAATCGTGCTTCCAAAATAATATGAAAAGGGCTATCTATTTCCGAGACGAATACCACGTTCCAGCGTCCATCTGAAACAGGATGTGTGCACATTTGTTTTGCTTTTTGACGTTTTTAACCTTGCACGTTTTTTACCTTGCACGTTTTCTACATTTTTTTGTAATATATAGCTGTGACAGTTCTTGCAAACGTGTACCTAGACCGTCAATACCAATACCACCCTCTTTCTTTCCTTCTCCCCTTTTCCTGGAGAAATCTCACAAAACTTTATGCTTCGAAACATACCTACTTATACACGGCCATGCAGAGTGGGCACCTTCCAACAGAGTCTGGTATCCTGGCCTGACATGTATGCCAGCCATTGGTCGGTCACTTGCCCTGAACATGCACCAGCACAAGCATTCAACTCAACCTCAAGTATTTTTATAAAAAGAAAAAAAAAAAAAGAAAAAAGAAAACAGGCCGGATTATCAAGACTGGAAGAAAACATGACAGGCATTCTGATAATCGTACATCTCGTAACCGCGCACTGCGAGTCCCTCGACCGGAGAATAGGGCTGCGCACCAATTGGTTTTCTTCTTCCTTTTCCTCGTCTCTTCTTCCTTGGCATAAAACAACAACAAGCGGTCAATGCTGTTCCAATTATACATGTCAACGGCCCTTCCACGTCCACAATGTGCCCACCAAAAGTTCACATTCTCATCCACGGTGCCAATGCAATTTGTCAAGACACCAGGCGCAGCATCGGCCGTTCCCAGATTGAGCCCCAGCTCCTTCGTTCGTCTCGCTTTTTTTTTTTGTTTAATTCCCCCCCTCAATTTTGCCTCAAGTCCCACCAAGCCAGCTGATTCTTTTCTTTCTTTTCCAGCTGAATCCGAGTCAATGCCGTCGACTGTCGTCATCCTTCACGGCACTCCTGCCTCTCGATTTCGACTTTGCCGTTCATGGAAGCCTTGACTGGTAATTCTAGCACCTTTCGTCAAAATCACATCCGCCACAGGTGCAAAGAAGCTTTCCAAAATGGTGCACTCAAAACGTAAAGGCAAGTAAGGACGGATCAAATTTACCAGTACCTGCCACCTCGGTCATAATCGCGGGTATAGCCATCTCGAGGTGCATATGCGGGCTCTCGTGGAGGAAAATCTCTTGGCGGTCGTTCGTATTGCCGGCCGTTGGCATAGGGGTCGGCAGGAGGAGGGGGAGGAACGTAGTCTCGGCGATACGGTTCATCATATCGGCCGCGAGGCGGACCATAATCGTCCATGGGAGGCGGTCCCCGAGGCGGAGAGCGATAACGGGCGCGCTCATCGTAGTACTCACGTCTCGGGCTTCGATCACGATAACCATAGGGGGCAGGATCACGTCGCGGACTGTATCCGCCACCGGTGCCACCACCTCGCGGCGGGCCACGTCGATCATGATTGTCAAATCGCGGAAACCCGTAATGGCGTCGACCGCCCCCCATGTTGCCACCGCCACCGCCACCTGGCGAGCGAGAACGACCGCGTCCTTCCCGCTGCGGCACATCGGGCTGCGTCTGTATCACGGTACAGTCATGTCAGAATTGCATATCCGCCTTTGCAAGGCAGGTTCAGCATGGGAGAAGACATACATCAGCGATACATTGGACGCGGTTGCCCTTAAATTCGCGACCATCGAGTTTTTCAACAGCGGTCCTCAAGTCGGCAGCTGTCTCGTATTCGACAAAGCTGAAAAGAAGCATTCCTGTCAGTTGTGCAGAAAATCAACGAGTTTGACGGCACAGGACTCACCCTCTTCCATTAGAATCTCGACCAGTTTCGGAGTAGACCACGTCAAGTCCGGGCTGACGCGCAAAGTCTTTCAGGTCCTATTACCAGAGCCCACGTAAGTCCTTGTTCCCAGGAGTAGCCGTTGATGAATCATGCGACGCCACGAGAGAGAAAGAAAAGTCCTTGTTGCCAAACGGATCCCATCCAGCATCTTGTTGTGCAACAGAGAGAGAGGTTGAACACCGAGGGCCTGGAGTAGAACAGGGCAAGAAAGAAAGCAAACAGTCCGACATCTGGGTTCCGCGCCCGTCTCTCCCGAAAATAATAGTGAGATCCCATGTATTGGCCGGATCCATATTACACAGAGGCGCAGGACGTTTCAAATGGCGCCGAATCCCAGCCGACCATCACATCGCACAGAAAAAGATCCAAGTTACACAGATTGGAAGGAATGTATCCAAGAAGTCCAGTGGATATGAGCGGGGAGTGAGAGACAGACCTGCCAACTGGTTTCGTTCGGGAGCCCGGTAATTTGCATCCGGTGGGCGGTACGTCGAGGTCGCGGCGGAGCGCGCTCGTGGGTTGGGAAGCCGCTCTCTCTGCTCCGGGGTCCACGGGCAAATTGAACTGTGAGGCGCTCTCCCATGAAATCGGATCCGTCTGCAGGCAAGGTCAGCGACATTGGACCGACTGAGCTTGGCGGACTGTTGTTGCAATTGTGTGCAATTGCGCCAAGCTGAGCAAGGGAAATCGCCAACGCTTCTACTTACGAAAAGCTGCAGCAAGAAGGTGCCACAAACGGGGGGACGCGCGTTAGCAGAGTCCACGTTACGAAATGACGCCGGTCATCATGGCGCAGGCGTCGTCAAGTGAAGGAGGCAGAAGAAGGGTCGACTAACCCGGAACAACGTCGCGGGCATCCATCGGGTCCTTGTATTCGATGAAGCCGAAGCCATTCATAAGCTTCACCTCTGTGATTTCCCCGGTGCCATGAGTTGCAAAATGTGCCTCGATATCGGCCTTGGTAGCTGCCGTGGAAAGCGAGTCAGTTGGGGTCCAAGGGGCAAGGCGAAGAAGAAAGAATGAAGGCATTTATGGACCATTGCGAGGAAGGTTGCCCAAATAGAGCCTAGTAGCCGAAACCTCAGTCATGACGACGATCAGACGGGGTCGTTTGCGAGGCTTCGCGGAATCCTGGATGCGCCGTAGGAGCGAAAAAAAAAACAACAACAAAAGAGTCAAAGCCGCCAGTGAGGAATGGGGTGTGAAGGAGCAGGTCCGAGGCAAGGGGCAAAGGCAGATGGCGGCGATGCCAGAGGAAGCAAAAGAAAGCCCGGTCAGTCGGTGCAATGCGTCGGCCACGACTGATGGAAGGATGGCAGATGGATCGCGGATGGCTGAGGGCGCTTGTCCGTCGCCTGGCAGAGAGGTGAGGAGATGCCGGAGAAGGCTGCCAGCCCAAAACGTGACCAATATTGCAACCTTGAGGCTGACACGGGCGGTGACAAGCGGCACAAAGCTGAAAATGTGGAGCTGCCATGTGCCTCGCATTGAGGGTGACTCAACGTGGCATTCCTTCCGCATTTAGACTCATCATTATATTCATCCAGTCCCACCGTCCCCGTGTTCGACAAGGCGCCCTTTCCACACTTCCAGCGAGAGCGAGAAAAGCAAAATGCCTTGCCCCTCCTCTCTCAACTACCAGCTATCGAGATACCAACTGATGCCAAACCGCCAGCCGAAGAGACGCCACGCCATGCTGCATAACACAAAGCCCCACAACGCAACCAAAAGCACCATGAAACTTTCTTTGTCTATCACGCTTTCTACCTTGTTCATATCATCAAGTCGTCTCGCACGGTCATCGTCATCCATTGCCTTCAAACTTCGTCAAAGATGATGGAAATAATCTCGTCCACCATCGTAAAAACCAGATGGGCACTGTAGATTCGCACGTCAGCATGTGTTGTTTCCCACTGTAAACTCATGCAATAGAGAAAGCCGCAGCTCCTTACTTCAGTCGCGAATTGTTCAGCGTGGCAAAGATGCGACGACTGGCCGCTTGGGCATTCACCCTGCCCACCACGCTACCAGCCAGGTCCGGCACCAACGTCGCCAGCATGAGGCTGGCTTCTGTGCGCGTCTTCTTCTTCTGTGCTGCAGTCCTCGGTTTCTTGTCTCGCTGCAAAACCCCGTCTGGCCACATGATGTCTTGGAGCATGTTGATGTAGCGCATGATGGATTCGTCCTGTAGTAACATCTTGACATTGTCTCGTACTTTCCTTTCGATGGTGCCCCCCAACAGTTGCTGCAGAACCACTACCACGGCTCGTCCGCGAAGCCAATTGTTTCCTCTATTCAGCTCGAATACTTCCAGAAAGATGTCGCAGATGGGCTTGATGAAAGGTTCCACTTCCTTATTCTCAAAGGCGTTCAGTTCTGCTTCTGCCTCAGCGGCAGGAAATCCATCTTCATCGACGTTGAGCGGCATCGCGTTCAGTTGATTCGTGGCTGCTGCAATGAGGCTCTGACCAGCGACAGAAATCTGATCCAACACGGGAATGTTGCCCAAGATATCGTCCATTCCGTCCGCTACAGAGTCGTACAGTCGTGAGACAAGGTCCTTTTTGTCTTCGCGATCTAGGATGTCTTGGCCGGGAATGATGACACTTTGCGATAAGAACGCTCGCAAATCACGGCTGCGACACACTTCTGGAAGGCAAAGAAGCTCGCGCATATACTTCTCGAGGGCTTCTCTTCTCTTGCGAAGAAACTCGCTCTGAAACTTCATGACGACTCTGCGTCGCGGGAAGTCGAGGTTCCGAACGGAGGGATAACGAGATCGTAACTTTTGGTGAAGATCATGAAACTCACTGTAGCGTCGCGTGACTATCCAGGATGCAGCCGGCATTTGCTCGCCGGCATTTCGCTGAACCTCGACCACATACATGGCAAACTCTCGTCCGTCTTCTTCCCTTCCGACTTGAATTGATTTGATCTTGATTGTCGAGCGGCCATAGAGACTGTTATCGCTCTCTTGCACGACATATTGCTGACGCTGGAGCTCTTTGCGCTTCATTTCTCGCTGCAAACTCCCTTTCGACTTGCGAAGGATACGCAGCTCCGAAGTGTTGTTTGTCAGCTCGGCCTTGCGGGTCAGCGAATCGATAATCTCTTCTTGTGCGACTAGACGATCTATGTCATTGGTAAGGGCTGTGATGGCTTCAGCTAGTCCCAAATCTCCAGGCGCTGCCTCATGAACTTCATCCTCTTCGTCTTTCTCGGTGGCACTGACACCAGCATCATCTTTATCTTCCTGTTGGAACAAGTCGTCGTCTACAAAGACTCCAATCCTCGACGCTGCGCTGACCAGTCCTAGAGACGACAAACTAGGCTTCTCTTGGTCTTTGGCAGATATGGCAGGTCGTGACGAGTCCAGAGAATCTCGGTTAGAGCTCCGATCATGGCCGTCAAGGAAATTCGCTTCAGTATCGACCACGTCCCCAAACAATGAAGCTCTCAGATCCTCCGCTGTTTGTGGCCGTTGGTCGTCCATTATATTGTTGAGCGCCTGCTCCACAGCTTGTACGACTTGCGTATCCGGGGCACTCTGCGGAGCTTGCTCTCGATAGCTGCTGTGCACCGAATCTTGTAGACCATTACTATCCACATCATCATCATCGAACAAGGGTGACGAGGCACCTTCATCCAGTGACCGACGGGGACTGTTCAGGGGGTCTCCCTTGTCTCTGTCGCAACCGCGAAGGTCCACTGCAGAGCCAGGCCTTCGCGAAATCTGACTAGAAGCCGACGTGGCAAGTCGGGAAACACGTTTTGGTTTAGACAGAAGTGGCTGGGGGGGTCGAGCTGTAGAGGTACGGTTTGAGGGCACGGAGGGGACAACCGTGGCGGCGACGGAAGTTTCCTGAGATGCCAGACATTTATAATACAAGTCAGATTTCTTGAAGCCGTGATAATGTTGGGACTGCATCTCCTCAAGGACCGCACTTTGAGCCTTGAGAATGGCCTTCCTCGCGTTGTGGTACTGAAGTGGGGTGGCAGACTTCCCAGCCTCCAGAAACTGTCGGACTTCACGCTTCGACGATTCGGGCACATGGAGCTCTGATCTCGATAGATAGGCCCGATGAATCTGTTGCAAGTCAAGCCGGTCTGGCTCGGACCACATGGGCAGGGTGAAGGAGTGGTGTTCATCTTCGAGGCCGTCGTCTTCCAAGGGGTTTCGAAAACCATCCACAACCAGCCAGAACTGAACTAAAGACATCAAACCCTGACGATCCATGTACTCCATGAAGTAGGACAAACCCGACGCATCCTTCAGTAGCTCTACAAGACTGACGTTTTCCAGCTTTGACGTTGTCGTAAGCGGGGTCGGATTGGTATTGAATGGAATAGCCTGGCGAGCGCCTCCAGCAGCGAGCTGTTGCACCTTTTGATCCAATATTCGTTTCCCCATCTCCAATCGTCTCAGGTAAACCGGA
Source organism: Claviceps citrina (assembly GCA_018360365.1). Classification (NCBI taxonomy): domain Eukaryota; kingdom Fungi; phylum Ascomycota; class Sordariomycetes; order Hypocreales; family Clavicipitaceae; genus Claviceps; species Claviceps citrina. The sequence continues at coordinate 16,297 of SRQA01000320.1, read as the reverse complement.
TCTTGGTTCTCCTGGAGGGAGTCCCGCTTCAACTGACTGGCCACTTCACTACGGAATCGTCGTGCATCTGACAGGTTGTTGACATTCCGTACGCCGCGAATAAACTTTTCGAATTTGCGCTCGCTATCCCCGGGAGTGAGTCGTGGAGCGGTAACCATTTTTATAGTTCGAGGAGTTGGAGAAGCGTGCTGATCAAGAGCAGCTCTGAGCTTGCGAACCGTCGACCTGTCCTGCAACATGGTGCGGCCATAATTCTCCATAACCTGATTCCACGTATCTGGATCCGAGAGTGATTGGAGAACTGGGGATAGAACCGCACAGCTAAGAATTTCGCGTATGATAATCGAGACAGAGCGACTGGCCAGAATATTTGGAGGTAGAACCTTGGGCATTACCCGCTCAATGAGAGACCGCAAATAATCTTGCTGCACCATCTTGGTGTCTGGAAAGGACAGCGAGGCAGCCGGGTGCAACCGGCCATCTTTGTATTTCGAAGCAATTGCCAAGTCCAGCTCTTCTGATTCGGTCATGGACCTATTCAATTCCCTGCCCCTTATGGCCTTTTCTGCGTTGTAGAAATCTCGAAAGTGCGCCGTAAGGATGGGGATCAGACGACTCGTTACGACATCGGCCAGGTCCTTGTTTCGCACTAAGTCAAGCAGACTGGCAATGGCCAAGCGCACGACACGGTCGACTTCGTTGGGGAACACCGGGTTAGGACTAATATGCGAGTACCAACTGCGGACGAAGTCGCGCAGGATTAAGTCGAGGAGTTCGTCCACAGCTTTGGCTAGTTGCTGGGAGCGCCCGAGCTCTAGGGACTGCTTCTCGTACGTTTGCCGTCTCCTCAAGGCAGATATTTCCGACTTCCAGAGTCTGGCGCGAAGAAAAGACACCCTGGGGAGCTGCGAGGGCTTGCGACTGGGTTGCTGCACGGTCGATAGCACGGTTGCGATAGTTGCGAGAGCGGTGAGGAGGATACCAGCGACGAAGGCGTACCCAGCCCAACGCAGCGCTGGAAACCAACTGATAGCATAGCTCCAGGAAACGAAGGTGGCCACAGCAGCGATGGCGACTTCTCGTCGTTTCAGGGCCATGGCCAGAGCGTGAGTCGATGAGGCTGCATCATCTGCCTGCCCGCACGTATGGAGAGACGAGAGAGTCGAGATGGAAGGAAGGAATGTTGTGGGAGCCAATATGGTGCAGGGGGGGCTACTTATCGGATACCTGCTGACATGCGCGCCAGCCCACTTGTATGACCGTATCTCCCTAGTACTTGCTATCTAGACCCAGTCTGTTTAAAGGTCAATGGCCAGGTTGTGGTGGTGCCCTCTGCGGCGACCATTATATAAAAAGGTACATACACATTACGTCACCCGTTGCCAGCACGGAGAGCTGCGAACGATCAAGCATTCACTTGCACTTGAAATGGCTGGAGTCAAAAGGTTCAGCGTTGTCCAAAGCACAGCCAGATCGCGATGACGTGTCATGCCGTGACAACCGACAATAATCTTGCGCCGCCAATTTACCAATTTACATTGTAAGAATTTTCCTACTTTTCTCATCTTTTACTCCCACGGTGGATCTTCCACTCGTCGAAACAGAGCCACAAATTTTTGGCCCTGATTCCTCGCAACCTTCTTCCCTTCCTCCGTCTCCTCCCGCATCACCTTCACACAGTCATCCTTCTCCACCTCTTCCTCCGGAACACGCTCGAACGAAGGATGGGCATCCAGATGGTGGACCATCCACAAATGCAGAGCCTCCACATCAGTAATAGTGTATACCACGCCACCTGGCCGTAACGCGTATGCGTACTCGGAATTTAATGTCGTTGAAACGATCCTCGCCTTGTGCTTTCTGGCTTTGAAGTGAGGGTCCGGGAAGCAGATGAAGATTTTGCTGAGCTGTGCCTTTTTGAAGAAATTGGGAAGAAACTTCATTGTATTGGCGCGGATGCACGCTGCGTTTTGATAGAGTGTACCGCCATTTTGTTCGCGTAGGGCCCAAATTCGCTCCTGGACAAATTGCGTCACGCTTGTTCGTATTTCGAGACCTGTCCTTGCCATTAATGTCTCTAACAGTAGAGGGACTCGACGGCTCCCAACTTACCCAGCATTAACGTCTCGGGCAACAGAGGAGCCAATGCGACAAGGAGACCACCAAAACCGCATCCGATGTCGACAACCTCTACATCTTTCCTCAGCTTTGCGGGTTGATTCGAGTCTTCTGATGACCCATCCACCGCATACGCCGGATAGTACGTGGACCAGTCCATGTCTTGTGGCGAGGAGGGACTAGAGACTGGTTGGTATTCTAGGTGTCAACAGACGAGGTGAACGCTTGAGTTTGAGTGCCTACTATTCAAGGGTGTGATCTGAGAAAGGATTGGCGTGGGCTCTTTGACGATAAAACCGCTTTCGTGGCATTCTCGCAACGCCATCTTGGTCAGTACTGTGACTGAACCTCTCGCGATGAGCCCGTTTGTTTGGTGGGCCAGCCATTTTCTTAAGCTGAAATAGGTTGAAGAACTTGGCCGAAGTGCGCTGCTGAGAGTTTGTTACTGAATTCAAGACAACCTCGGTTTTTGCTTCCAGCCGAGTCGGACAACGCCATTTGCCCATTTGCAAATGGGGCAGGCGGTGAGAGAAGACCATGCTGCCCCCACCCGCATCGTCGCGCGTTGCTGAACTGATAGCAAGGGAGCTAGCTGTAGCTGCAGCTCGTGACCGGAATCGATCGACCACTTCGATATCCTTACTCGCAATACCAGCGGTTGTAGTTGCTACCAATCACGTTCATTTCGCGAATAAATCTTGGTTCCATGGCGCATAGTACAATGCCCGACATGACGCGGACATCCCTATGGGATGTTGGAAGTAACATGATGCCTTCTTCAGCATCCTTTGCCGTCCGGTCAATCTCAGCTCTTTGCGTATGCATTTAATCCCTCAATCTCTTCATTTAACAGCTCTGACGGCCATGCATTTCATAGGCCATTATTGGCACGATCTTGATCCTACCCCTGTTTTTCTTCCTGGCCATAGATGTATCCCTCTGGCTATGGAGACATATCTCGGCCCGTAAGGAAACAAGTACCAAACAGTCGGCGGCGCCCTCAGATGCTACCAAAACTTCGTATGCGAGCAGCTTCTCGAACAGCGCGGCGACAGCAGGACCGTGCACTGCACGCCGAAAATAACAACCTAACTCAAGGTTTTCTGCACCGCGGGATCAAATCTATTCTCGCGAAGGTATGCCTAGCCTAGATTCTATCAAGCAATCTGGCCGATAACCTTGATCAGGTCACCAGTGACGCCCATGGCAGTAACGTCACCTCCAGCACCAGCGCCCTGAACGATGAGAGCGTTGCTTCCGTATCGTTTGGTGTAAAAGGAAATGATGTTGTCGCTGCCCTTCAGAGCGGCAATCGGGTGGGATGGCTCAAACGTCTGGAGACCAACCTTGACGCTCTTGGTGGCTACATCGATACTGCCGACATATCGAAGAACCTTATTGCCTGCCGAAGCCTTCTTCTCATCCATCTGCTGGTCGAAACTTGACAGCTTCTCGAGGAATTCGTCCCCGCTAGAACATGATTCCAGTTCCTGGGGAATGAGGCTCTCCACTGGAAACGAAGTTGGGGATTCTATTGGCAAACCTGCCAGGCGGGCCAAAATGGTCAATTTGCGAGCGACATCAAGACCGTTGAGATCGTCACGAGGATCAGGCTCGGTAAAGCCTAGTTCCTTGGCCTTCTTTACTTCGTCAGACCACTTGCCACCACTGCCGGAAGTAGGAGCAAATGAGTTGAACAAGAATGACATGGTGCCGCTGAATACACCTTCAATCTTGGTAACCTCATCACCTGTCTCGACCAGGTCCTTCAAGGTTGAAATCACCGGTAGGCCGGCACCAACAGATGACTCGTGGTACACCTTGGCACCAGACGTTGCGGCAGCCTGGAAGATATCTTGCCACAACTTGAATGGTCCAGAGAAAGCCTTCTTGTTGGGTGTAACCACACTGATACCAGCCCTGAGGGCCGTCGGGTAAGCATCTGCAACATCTTGGGAGCTCGTGTTGTCGACTATAATGGCCTTTCCAGGAGCCTTGGTCAGATATGCGACCAGGTCAGGCAGCGATGGGGGTGTTTTCGAAGATTTGGCAAGTGCATCGACAGCATTCTCCAGGTTGATAGACGAGTAATCATCGTTGTAGAGCGCCTTGCGGCTTGTGGCGATGTAGCACAAGCTCAGCTTAGGAGAAGGTCGTCGAATAGCAAGGTCTCGCAGCTGGGAGAGGAAGCATTTGCCCACTCCGCCGGCGCCTGTGACAGGTTATTGTCAGTTGGCGATTGGGAATTCCGCACAGGCATACACTCCTTACCAATAACGGCAATGAAAATAGGTTTCGTGCTCGCCATTTTAGAAAGACCTTGCAATGATTGTAATCGTTGGAAGTCGACAATTTTCTTTTCATGATGCCCATAACGGGGGAGGAAGCTTGGCATTATTTTAGAGGGGTAATGTGGCTGGAGGGAAAGCATGATGTGGCGCAAATCTCGGGGCATTGCTGTGGCTTGTGCAGCGGTTAAGTTAACAAATCCATCTCTGCAATCCTGAGCTCATGACATACAAGAAGTACGGAACTTCCTCGGCATCGCTCAGACTTCTAGGACCAGAGCTCGGGGGACTGGTGATCATCTTTGCTTGCTCACACACTGCCTGGATCTTAGGCACTTGTCTGCTTTCAGTTCGATTACCCGGACTGACCGGCATACCAACAACATCTTTTTTGCATCGACATATCTACGCCTCCACAAGATTTGCGATTATTCTTTTCTCACGTGGAGACTACTACAGATAGAGAACAAGGCTGTAGTATACGATGCCTCGAAATCCGGACCTGTACGGCCAAAGGCCGCCCAAGAAGCAGAGGAAAGACACGACACTCTCCTCGTCGCTTGATTTTACAGCGCAGCTGACATCGCTCATGTCTAACGCGACCTCATCAACCACTGGTTCGGGGCGCGCAAGACCGTCCAAACAGCGCAAGGATGAAATGCTTCACAGCAGCAGATCAAAAGAACGAAAACTGTCAAAAGATGACAACAAATTGACACTAAAAGAGGTGATTGGAACAGAAGAAGAGTCACAACAGCTCGCGCTTGCAAGAAGGAAGATGGAGAACAAGGCGCGACTGTATGCCGCAATGAAGAGGGGAGACTATGTGCCAAAGGAGAATGAGGCCGCACCGCTTGTCGACTTTGATCGGAAATGGGCACAGGACGTGGAGGGGAAAGAGGAATACTCAAGTTTGAGTTCTGATGACGACGACGATGAGGCAGACGAGGTAATCGAGTACGAGGATGAATTTGGACGCATGAGGCGCGGGACCAAAGCTGAGAAAGAGCGCACGGAACGTAGAGCACGGCGAGGCTTGCTCGGGGCTGAGGAACTCGAGCGCATGTCGGCGAGACCGGCAGCGCCGACGAATCTGATCTATGGAGATGCTGTGCAGGCAATGGCATTCAATCCTGACGATCCCGAAAAAATGGAACAACTCGCAAGAAAGCGGGACCGCAGCGCGACACCACCAGAACAAAAGCACTACGACGCTGACAGCGAGATCCGAACAAAGGGCACAGGCTTCTACAAGTTCAGCAAGGACGAGGAGGCCAGGGCAAAAGAGATGGCCGACCTGGCCGAGGAACGCCAACGTACTGAACAAGAACGAAAGGCACGGGACGATGAGAAGGCGTCGCGGCGACAAGAGATCGAGAAGCGGCGACGAGAGATGGGTGCACGGCGGGCTCAACGTCAGGCTGACAATTTCCTTGACGGGCTTACGGGAAGAGAGGCTTAGCCATTTGGACGGAGCGGATCCGAAAAGTAACAGACCAACAAACTCCTGCATGAGCATGTCACCTGCTTCCGAAAGGTTCCGCCTTTTCATGTTTTCCCTCTCTCTGCTGAGCTGAGCTTTGGTTTCGTCCAATAATGTCTTTTGCGAATGAATGTTTCTGCCTAGCGGGTCTTGCCAGAGATGTGAGGAAAGGGGGTTGCTTCCTTGTTTTAACATGGTATATTTTAGAGGATGATGGGGCCGTGTGCGTCGGGTGAGCAATTTCCCGCGTCGTCTGCCGCGTGCTTCGCATCACCGAGAGGCACGAGCACATGCTGAGCCCCCATCTCATCGAGCGGCCTGAGACCAGTCGACGAATAATTGACTGGCCAATTGAGCTGGCAGGTGCTCAATGGCGCCCGTTTTTGGCGGGGGGGTGGAGGGGTAAGATTCTTTTTCGACGTGTGCTTCATGAACAGAATGCCACGTTGGAGCTATCGGTACGCTTCTAAGAGACGATGGCTTGTCTAGTGTAATAGGAACCCGATTGACTTTTCTTTCTTCATTAGTTTCTTCTTACCACGTCGACATCAATATGCGGTGCATATTGTAGGACGACGACGAGAGACAGCAGGCGTAGCCCGTGTTCATCAAAGACCAGATCAGCTCGGCCAACGTCAAGGCTCAGCCATACGCTGGCAGCTGCCGCCTGCGAGAGGACCGGCCAGTCCCAACATGGTTTAACGCGAAAATGTGTGAGTCACAGGCTGGACCCACCCACTCAACAAGGGAGTGCAGTACTTCCAAGTTCCAAGGCGCGTAAGCCCTTAACCGCAACTCGTGGTGGAAGGTGCATCCCATGTTAGTATTGTATGGCCTGCCGCTAGCGGGTCTCGTACCGCACCCCTGTCGCCCGCATTCCGCGGCTTGCTGCCTGAAAATTACAAAACGTTCCTGGTCTCCAGCTAAGGAGACAGATTTTTCTCCTTTTCTCCTCACCCCCAAAGCTTCTTTTATCATACAAGCCACAAGAAAGTTACCGCCTCTGGCGACTGCCAAGATGCTGTAAACCATCCTTTCCAGATCGTTCCCCCACAAGCCGTCAAGATTCCTTCTCAAGACAGAAACACCATCTCCACTCCATCTTCACCCCATCCAGCTCACCTCTCGGTTGAACTGGACCTCAGCTCTGCTATTGAAAGCATTTGCCCGAGTTCTTTCACAATCGCCAACATTCCAGCCCAAGACTTTCCAGTCTTCACCACGGATTCTCAGTCAACATGGCTTCCCAACTCCGCTTCAAGCTCGCCGGCAACATCCGCGCCTCAACTCCAGAACCCCGTCGCGAATCGACAGGACTTTGTTCTGTTCGACAGCCCGCAGCCCCGTCAGGCGAACCCTAATCACCCGTATTATCTGTCCAGCAAGCGCCGTCATTCAAACCACAATCGCAAGGATCCGAAGCTCATTACCGCAGCTGCCCAAAACCAGCGAGTGGCTCAACTCTTACAGGAAATTGGACTACATTCTACGTCTTCAGCTTCAGTCAGCGCCACCCGTTTCGCGAACTCGTTTTACGCTCCATCGGCTTCACCATCGGCTTCACCATCTTCTGTCTCTTTCAGCCCCAAGGAGAGAGCCAGTCATATCCGTCCCCCTGTACCCTTGTTCAATCAGAGCACGGCTGGTATCCATCAACACCAAGCCGCCAAGATGATGAACGCAGCAGGTTTGTCTCACCTCCCTTGGCCAACACCAAAGCCATTCCACAATCACTCACACAACTTGTCAGACGTCGATTTAGACGATTTCACCGTCTTTGAAGGCGGTGCGTCGGCCTTTCCTTCTCCGTCGATCTCATCTGTGATGGATTACAGTGGCAGCATATCAAGTTCAACTTCCACCTTGGGCACTGTTTCTCCGCATGATTTACTCGTTCACGAGTCCTTGATATCGACACCCAACTCTGCAGCTCTTACGGCACTGACTTCGCCATCCATCTACAACGAGTCTCCAGACATTGACGAGTTTGATGTTTCCCCTGATTTCGGAACCGCTGATCTTGATGCCTCCGGCTGGTCTACATTATTTCCTGAGGTCTCAAACTGCATTGGGGCTGAGCTCACCAAGCCCGATCATCCTTCAGTCGAGACGTCAGATGAAGTTGACTACGCGGTGGAACAAGTTTTGGCCGTGAGCAACCGCAAGAAGGTCACCAACTCGCCCGTCAACGGTGGCCGACACTCCTCAGTAGCTGGTGTGAACCCGCGTAAGCGTGACAAGCCCCTTCCACCCATCGTCGTTGAGGATCCTAACGACGAGATTGCTATGAGGCGAGCTCGCAATACTCTCGCTGCTCGGAAGTCGCGTGAGCGCAAGGCGCTGCGCTTTGAAGAGCTCGAGGCTCGTATTGCCGAGCTCGAGGCTGAGCGTGATCATTGGAAAAATCTTGCTCTATCTCGAGCTCCAGCGTCATGAACCAAGCAAAAGTTATTGATTTTGTCTCTTAAAAATGCTCTTAATCTTATTTCTCCCCTGTCTTTCTCAAATCGCCAGTTGACATTGAGTTTCCATGGATGAAAGGTCTACTTCCATGATTGTGTTTCTACGGCTATATATTCGTTCTTTTTCGGTGGTCCATTAATTAGATCTGCCCACAGACCATAAATGGCTTTGCTGTTGCTTCGGCGTGAACCGTGAGATTTGGCCAGTATGTACTCCATGATCCACGGCTCGATACTACTAAAGATGTTGAGTAAATACTTCCTTTTGTGAGGCCATCTTCCCAAACAAGGCGAAGCATTGTGTTCCCTGCTTCATCTGCCGTTCTGAGTAAAAACAAAGATATGCAATGGCCGTGTGGAAGTCTCGAGACGCGCCAAGTTGTATCGGATCGCGGATAACCTCTAGGAGAGAAACTTGATGGCCACAGTGCGCGCACATGATGTGATGTCGGGTGCCTCGACGTCGTGGAGGTCAGGGGCTGACGAGCTGAAAAGGGCTGACGGGCTGGAAGGGCGAATCGTCCTCGTTGGATGAGCCGTGCGGCGAAAGCAAAAAGGGGCTTGTCCAACAATAAAGAAGCAGAGTCCCTTTCAGGCGTTTTCACCCTCCTACCCATTTCTTGGAGCGCTTGCTTCTTCAAAAAAAGAAAATCAGCACACCTCTTCAAAGAAGGCTACATAACCTTCCCATCATGGGTCTTCGCCGTCTCACTGTCGCGCTTTACCTCGCCTGCTCTGCCGTGGCGCGCACCAACCTCCAAGGGTGTACGTACTACGACTCTGTCGTCAAGCCCAGCCAGCAGGCTGCGTATGCCGCGCGGCTTTGGTACGTCCCCGGATCGGGAGAGGTGTGCCAGTTGCTCGACTGCGGCGGTGGGAGGGCTCCCCCCAAGAAGACGGTGCCGGGATGTCCGCTGTACAAGGGGACGGAGACGTACTCGCCCTCGTTTGTTGATCCCAAGACGCTGGGACAGACTGCTGCTGCTGCTCTGACGGGGACAGGGACATCGCCCTTGTCGGATGGCACTGCGACTACTGCTGTGCCGGCACCGACCAGCGCTGCTAGTACCATCGTTGTCACATCTGCCGCCGAGACCTCGACCTCGACGTGGGTGTCTCTCGGCGTGGTGGCTAGTAGCAGCAAGCCGACTTCGACCAGCACCGGAGCTGCTCAGAGCTTTGCTACGGGCGCGGCATTGGCTCCTTGCTTGGTTGCCGGTGTGGCGGCGGGATTGGGGTTGTTCTGATGATAATCGACGGAGATTTCCGGTCGTCGTCATAGACGGGATTACCAGGCCGCGACGAGATTCTGTGAGTGCGTGGATCGATGATACAATAGACTGGGTTCTGACTCGTGAGTAAAGAAAATAAGACAGCTAAGTAGAGCTCCTCCGGAGAGGAGCCAACAGGGACGATGGCGAGCTTCTGGCACGAGGCGGTGCAAAGAAAAGCGCGCTGTCCGTCCTCTGGATTTGGTGTAGGAAGACACTAGGTAGTCTGACGAGCATAAGTGTACCTTTAATTTGACTTCTCGGCCTAGTCTTGGCTCTCCCCAGTTTTGAATGTAGCCTATCGTTCCTTTCTCAACTTCGTACCGGCATTGTAGTCTCATTGTGTCTCATAGTGTATCGATCTAGACATCATCTTATAACAGCACAGCACAGCACGTCAAGCGTCAAGCGCGGAACATTCCGTTGTGTTGAGGCTTCTCTCGATGAGTCCCTGAGCATCGCGTGCTAGAACCGTTCACAGTGCCAGCAGTTCGCTTATGTAGTTTCTGAGAGGAGAGGAGACAACATCTGCAGATGCTGTAGGTTGTGGATTTCTAGGACTATAGAGCATCGTAATGATGTATCGTGACGATGGTTATGGTGGGAATCTTGCCATATTCTTTTCTCACGGTTGTTACGCTCATGGCCGGATTTTGCTGACTAAGAAAGTCGTGTTGGCTTCTCGCAGCAGATTCACGCGCGTCAACGGACGTGTGAGAAAGACTTGATGCACTCAGCTGAAATTTTGCCGCTTGCGCCTGTGTTGGAATCGCTACACGCATCGTGCAAAAAGGATGTCCATCTTTTCCCCCTCGTACATTTCCATCGAGGTATTGACCGTCCAGGTTTGTTCTGCACTACGACGTGCCACGGTGCCCGTATTTCAATTTTGTCGCCACTATTAAATTTCCTGGCACGAGTTTTGTGTCGATTGTGTATCAGGAAGCGGCAGAATTTTGGGGCACGATATAAGGGCATCCGGCGCGACTGACTCAGCAAATTTTCTCCGACCGCCCGCATCCAAGCAGCAACGACCAGCAGACCAACAACAACCTCTCTGCAGCTGTCTCAAGAGTTGCAACCAGATCCGGAGTCGCCAATTTTTCAACCGATTCGACCCATTGCCATACGCCGACGCATGTGTCACTCACTGCAACACGTGATTGAATTGCCATCATGGCCGAGTCGGCGTCTGCTGCGGCAATCGCCGCCATTCCCGAGCCTGGTATGTGCTCACTTTGCCTCGAGATGTCAAGATGAAACACGCCGGGTGCGCTAGCCCAACCGACGCACGAGGGATTGGGACGATTGGCATTGTAAAGGCTGACACGTACCGTCAAGACATCAAAATAGAGAGGGAGGTCGCCGAGGCGGAAGGGCCTGACTTCGCCTTTTCGCCGGAGCCGCCGGAGCCGACGTCCAAACGACCGTTCGAAGACATTGCCGCAACAAGCGAGAGTTCCGAACCCAAACGTGCAAAGCTCATGTCGCAAACAGAAGAGGCGTCGCTTGAAGATGGCCTGGCGCTTCTTGTTCAGAATGCGCTGTCCAACGTCGACGACCTGATAGACCGATTCGCATGTGGCAGCGAAGAGGTCGATACCACCCCGTCAGATCCCATGGAGGTCGAAACCTCATTATCACTTCCAGAACCTGTCGTGCCACGGCCGAATTTCGCTGCAGAGCCTCTGAAGTTCATTCGCGACGCGAGCCTACATGCGCTGGGAAACCTGGTGAGTTGCCAAGCGGAGCCATGCTACATCAGAAATTTCTGACTTGCTGTACTGACTTGGCACGGTGGAATCAAGGCGTTTTCAATATTACTGATTTTAGTGCAACCCCCATTCGAAGACACCATACAGCTCATTCGTGGCACGGAATCGGAACATACGCGCTCATTTCACCAATTGAAGGTCGCGTTCGAGCACGTCCGTCGGCTTTATTCTGCTGGACTCGTCCTCACAGCAGACGGATTGGCATTGCAAGACTCCGAATCGAGGACGTTGATCGAGCTCGCGAACTTGGTGCAACTGGGATCATGGCTGGTCGATGGGTCTCCAGAAGCTCTTTCCGAGGCCGACGAAAACTTCCTTGCCCTTTTTCAGTGCCAATTAGCCGACCTGCCGCCTGGAATGACGGAGTTGTATCTCAGTATCAAAACACAACGAGCCATCGAGTTCATTGTCGAAAAGGTGCCCGAGAAGCCCCCGGAGGAACTAATCGGCGAGGTTCTGACGCAGGGACTAGAGGATGTATTGAAAGAGCAGCACGGAGACGGAGAACTCAGCTCTGCCGATCAGGATTTCGTATCTTCGGTACAGACGCAGAAAGAAATTCTCGAGGGCGAGATCAAGGAGCAGGCTGAGCCTTCTGCGTTGAGGGACAAGCACCCTGCAGAGGACCTGTTGCGCAGCTATCTTGGCTATGCCAAGAGCAAGCTCAAGACGCTGACGGACTTGGGCGACAAGTTGGGCGTACCGATTCACATGGAAGATGGCGAGCCCGAGCCCGAGCACGTTTCGAACGTGGAAGCTACAGGTGATGCGGACCTCGACTTGGACGACCTTTCTTCCTTTTTCGAAAAGACGGCTTCTGGACTTGTCCAGGATGCTTTGGCTGGACTGACGGATGAAGCGGGTGCTAAAGAGGCTTCCACGGCCGCGCCAGCCGCGCCGGGAGAGGGGGAGACGTCGGCCGAAGCTGCCAATGCGGAACGCGAAGCAGAGGGCGCTTCCACGCAGACCAATGGCAAAATCGATCTCATGACGGATTACAAAGAACTCGAGGCTCTCGTCGCCGAAAGTACCTCGAATTATGTCAAAACCACACTTCACGGACTGTCGCCAGTCCCGTATCAGGCTACGGTGCCCACGAGTACCGGTAAGTGGGCCAATGTCCCCCACGAGAGTCATGTCCTTCATGACCGATGCTTGTTTCTTTCTAATATTGACTCTCTCAGCCGAGAGCATGGCTTCACACTTGCCATATTTGGCCCAACTACAACATCACCAAGCGCAGAACCCCTACTACGGGTACGCGCCTCCGCCTCCGCCTCCAGACCAGCAAGCACTGCACCAGCTGCAACACCCGCCAGCCACTGGCGAGGACCTACCGCCCAATCAGACATTTCCCAGCGCGATACTGTATGACAAGGCCCGACAGGCCGCCCTTTCGAAATCGTCGGCGCACACTCGACGAGAGGGTCTCCATTCGACGCGTCGGCCGTGGACTCAGGAGGAGGAAAAGGCCCTCATGGCTGGTCTTGACATGGTCAAGGGCCCGCACTGGAGCCAAATCCTCACAATATTCGGCCAGAATGGCACCATTTCCGACATACTGAGAGACAGGACGCAGGTGCAGCTGAAGGACAAGGCCAGGAACCTGAAGCTCTTCTTCCTGAAGACCAATTCCGAGATGCCGTACTACCTTCAGGCCGTCACCGGGGAACTCAAGACGAGGGCGCCGACACAAGCGGCCCGCAAGGAGGCCGAGGAGAGGGCGCGGCTGACGTCGGACGAAGACCAGGCCAGGCTGCAGGGCATCATGACCTTGGCGGGCGGCCTGCAACACCCACCGCAGAGGACATCGGCCAGCCCGGCAATCTCGAACGGAACTGGCAGTTCGACTCCTGCACCGGCACCACCGGCAACGCCTTCTGCGCCGTCTGCGCCGTCTGCGCAACACCAGGCCGGAAAGCAGAACAACAATGCAGGGGGGACACAGAAGAGTCATGCCTCGATACCGAGACCGACGGCGCCGCCGACTTCTCCTATACGGCCGGGCGTCCAGACCAACACGCAACAGCTGTTGCACGCGGTTGCCCAAGCACACCAACGGGCTCCTCACACGCAGCTACCGCCTCCAGTCCCTCGACCGCAAGGCCAGCAACAACAGCAGGCACAGCCATCGCCGCATGCATCTACCACGCCACAGCCACCCAGCACCACAAATGGGCAAAGCTGGACGCAGACGCAGACGCAGACGCAGCCAGCCGCGAGCCAACAATCCCATGGTCCTGCGGCCCAGAAACCAGCGACAACAACGGATGCGAATGGCCACACGGCCAGTGCCACAGCGTCGTCTTCGTCGTCGTCACTGGCCCTCCCTCCGCAGGTGCAGCAACAGCCGGCTGTCCTGGCCGCCTCTGCGGCTGATCGATCGGTTGCATCATCTGCATCGACAGTTGTCCCGCAACAACAAGATCAGCCGGGAGCGGAAGCGCAGCAGCAGCAGCAGCAGCAACCACAACAAGGACAAGGACAAGGACAAGAGCTGCCTCCGATGGCCCCTCCGCAAGCAGCGCAACAAGCAGCACCACAAGCCACAATGCACGCCGAGGTTCCCAGCGCGGAAGAGCAGGACGACAATGCGGCAGAAGCAGCACTCCTGAAAGGTCTCCAAGCCGTGGTGGCACAAACGCCGGCATCATGAACCGACGCGTGGCAGTACGGCAAAGTGCGTCGGGTGCTTCACGGCCCTAAACCGTTGCACAAGTGACCGCTTTGTTTTTGTTTTCTTCTTTCAATTTCCATCAGGGGTTTTTTTTTTTTTCGTTTTCCAAAAGGAAACTCTGAGGGAAAAAAAAAATACGAGAATGAGTTACGAATGCCTTGGCTGGCGGTTGGACCTGCCAGGCGGGGTTTTTGTTTGGCCACGGTTTGCTTTTTTTCATTTTTTTTTTTTTCATCATGTTTCCATTGGCTTGGTATGCTGAGTTATTGGCGCTGGGGAAACCAAAAGGAGGAACTGGGAGCTTTTTATTTCATTTTTGTTCTTTTCCCATCCAAATGTGTCTACATCTTGCGTTGGCTTTTGTCATGTTTCAAGCCGGCATGTGCGTTGGGCGTGGTGTTTTTTCTGATTCTCATCTTTGCTTTCTTTTTGCCATTCCATTTCTTTTTCTTCTTTTTCTTCTTTTTCTTCTTTTCTTTTCTTTTAGTGTGTGTGTGTGTATGTGTTCTTTTTCTCTTCTTTTCATCTGTTTGGTTTGAAAAAGCAGTGATACCACTACTAAGGGGGGGGAGTAGGCCCGGCGGCAGATTTGCATCTTCATTTTCTACAGCAGCAGTCTTGGCACGGGGCGACCAGTGAGCCGGATGATGCATTATACAGGGAGATAGAAAGATACACAGACTCGACGCGTTGAGCTGTTCATGATTTGTCTTTTTTTTTTTGGTCATTTCTTCCTTCGTTATCTCTTCTTTTTATTTCTTTTTGAGAAAAAAGAAAAAGAAAGGGCAGAATGTGAGCGACACTCGAAGCCACGCAATCAATATGTGCCCCCTCTGTTGATACGAGCGCGGAGCGTCTGACCGAGTTTTCCACCCCTCACACCCCCTTTCCCCGCGTGCGCCCCCTCCCTTTCCCGCCAATCCCCCAAGCGCATTCCTGACTTTCCTCTCCCTCCGACTCACTTAGAGGCAGCCGAGGGGGGTGGGGAGTGTTTGGGGCAGCATGTGGGGATGTGTGAGTGCGCGGAACGTGGCCGGCAAGAAATAGACCCTCCCCCCCGCGCGGGCTGCGGCAGCCGGCAGCCGGCGTGCAGCGCTAGTGGTGGCCTTGTCGAGGTTTGTCGTAAAAGTCTTGGTCCGAGGCCCGGGTGTGGTACGTGATGAGTATTGTGTCTTTTTTTCTTTTTGCCCCCCCTTCGTTCATGCGTAGGGCGTGTAGGGCTTGTGATTGGGCAGGGGGGGGCGGTCTCTTGAAATGGGCGCGGGTGGGTGCCGCGAGGGGAAGGGAAGGAAAGGGAAGGGAAGGGGGAGGTTCGGAGATAAGGCTGCGTGGCTCACGACGCAGACCATCCGCCTTCCTTCCCTCCTCTGCCTTGTTTCTTTTTTCTTCTTTTTTTTTTCCCTGTCAAGCGTTCAAGGTTCAAGTATAAAGCGTGTCAGGATCTTCCCCCCTCTCTTTTTGAAAACCCCCACCCACGTATCATCACGACAAAATGGCCCCCCCGAGAAGCACCAACACCAGCACCAACACCACCAACACCAACACCAACACCAACAACATCGTGTACCGCTCCCAGAACGGCAGGGTCATCGACCCCCGCCACCTGCCCCTCTGCGCGGCGCGCGCGTCCCAGCCGCACCAGCGGCCCTGCCCGCACCGCGTCTGGGTGTACGACGTGCCCGGCCGGAGTGCCGCCACCGTGTCGCTCTATTGTCAGCACCACACGTGCCGGAAGCCGATGGAGGGCGGCGGAGCGTGCGACCGGGTGAGCAGCGCGGCGGCCAAGTACTGCAGGCACCGTGCGTTTCCTCTCCTTTCTGTTTTTTCACGAAAAAGAAGTAAAAGAAACTGAGCAACCTCCTCGGCATCTTAGATCTCATCTGCTCCGCCATGGTCGGGCCCCAGCGGTGCGGGCAGCCCGTCAAGAATGGCAATGCCGCAAAGTACAGATACTGCCAGGAATATCGTTCGTGCCCCATCCCCCGCCCTTTTTTTGTGTAAAATAAAATCAAAGTTTTGTGAGTAACAAAAGATGCGCTTTCCTCCAGATGGCTGTCTAGAGCAGGAGTGCACCCAGCCGCGGTGCCTGGACCCGACCGATCTGCGGTACTGCGCCTCGCACCGGTGTCCCGTGGCGGGGTGTGCGCGGCCGCGGATGACCGCCGGCGGGTACTGCGCCAACCACACCTGCGAGGTGGCCTCGTGCGGCGGGTCCGTGTCCGG
>SRQA01000032.1:0-53275 GCA_018360365.1 Claviceps citrina | reverse complement strand
CGCCGCCACCGCCGCCGCCGCCGCCACGGTGGTGGTGGTCCGGTGGGGTAGTGCCCGCGTAGCGGTAGGCGTAGTCTGGGATGGAGTTTCGGAGGCTGCCGGCGTGGATGAGGAGCTCGTCTGGTGGTGTGGCGGCGGCGGCGGTGGTGTACATGCCGCCGCTGGTGCGGTCCATGGAGCTGCCGCCGTTGTTGCAAGTGCCGCCGCTCTCGTAGCCGGAGTAGCTTCCGCCCATGTCCATCATGTTGGCGCCTTCCACCATCCCCGGCGGCAGGTGTGACGTTCGGCGGTCAGACAGCCCGTCGGCGTGTGAGGAGCCGCCGCCGGACCGACATCTGTTGTCTGCCGAGAATTGCATACACCGCCCCGCATGGTCCGCGGCGGCGGCGGCGGCGGCGTTCGAGTAGCAGGACATGCCGTTCTGGAAAGAGTGGGACGGATCCGGTAGAGAGGTCGATCGGGCATCGAGGCCGGGGCCGGGAGTCCCTCCGCCGCCGCCGTATCCGTACGAAGAGGCATCCGCGTCCACGTACACAACGTTGCTCCTCACGACCATGGGTTGATGCCCCGAGCGGTAGGAACCCATCATGTACAGCTGCTCGCTCATCGGGAGGGTACTCTGAGAAGGGCTGTAGTCCACGCCGTGATCGCCAACTCCATAGCCCTGGGCCCATCCGTGAACCTGGTCGTAGTGTTTCTGCACACACCCATACGGCATCTCGTGCTGGGTGTCCGCCGCATCGCCGTGAACCCCCACCGCCGTCGCCATGATGGATTGAGCATACGGCGACGACGAACCTGACAGCGTCGGAGACAGCGTCGAGTGGCGGGTTGCCAACTTCCGAGACAGGGCCACGTTGTAATTAAAGCTTGCCGGTCGAACCCCCTGGACTTCCTGCGACGAAACCTGTCGTTGGCCATGTCAGCATCTTTTTTTGGGACTTCTCTCTTTCAAGGTTTGTTCCGCCCGAGAACAAGGATCGAGATGGATGCATGCATACCCTCAGGAACTGGCACGGATCAGCCCCAGCACTCTTGCAGTTCGTGCAAGCTTCACCCGTGCCGTTGTCGCCGCTGCATCGAATCTTTCGCTGGCGACAGCGGCCACACTGTTTTATTTTATAAACCGCATCAGTCTACCCGCATGGTCTACCATGGCATGTATACAAAAGACAAAAACGCCTTTGAAGGAGGTTAAAGGAGAAGGGGGAAGAAAGGGTTTGGGCGGGGGGGGGGGGGGGGGGGGGGGGGGGGGGTCTGGATCCCATGAACTCACAGCCACAGCAATACGCTTCCGCTGGGATCCTGAATCATCCATTCTTTCAGTGTCTGACATGGTGTTGCTCGTTCGAGGATCTGGCAAGAAGCCGTGTAGTTTGAGACTTGGGTCAACCCGGTGATGAGACCTCTGCTGCTGCACGGGAGGCAGATTATATCTCCTGGCCTCGTTGGAGAGTTTGCAGGAGCTGACCATGATCTGTTGCGCCAGACGCAGCCTCGAGCCTCGAGCCTCGAGCCTCGAGCCTCCAGTCAGGGATTTATGACACACAATGGAACCCGGACCGCAGTCGGCAGATCCGAATCTTTGTAGCAAGGCTGGAAAAGAGACGGTTTCGTGGATGAATTCTTCCTCGTTTTTCTATGTCGAGGACCGCCCACCCTGTTACGTGAATGTCACACGTACAGAGGAAATGTTCGTCACAGCCAACGAAGTTTCCGGCCCGCCAGAGGTGTGACGGATACACAGAAACGAAATAAAAAAAGGACCTTCTGTTTGCATACCCAATGTGAGGCACTGTATGGTGGACAGTGGCTAGAAGAGTGCGAGCAGTGCTCAGGAGATCAAGAGGAGCTATTTGGTCGCAGACAACCACACACGGGGACTGGTCAAGCCGAGAAAGATGTACTGGGATCAAACGAAGAGCGGGTGTCTTTTTAAAATTATCTGGACGAAACAGGATCACTCACGTCGTCCGTTCAAAATACATCAGCAAGGAAAATAGCCGAAGTATTGCTTGAGAGATGGGGAAGGGGGAAGGGAGTGTCCATGTAGCTTGGGGGTGCTGCGACTATGCCGTGCTGTTATACGTCGGCCGTACGACGCTTGAACAGGTCCTGGAAACACACTTGGTCTGATGAGAAGTTGTTTGTGACCGGTTCATCATGCCCCAATGCATAGGAATGCAATTCCATGCCATTGCACAACTCCTTTCTGGCCCTGGTCGTGGCCATGTTTGCGACAAATGCTGGATAACGACGGACCGGCCCTTTAACGACACACAACAGACATCAACTCGCTCATATGCCGATGTCACTAGCTAGCTAGGTGCCATGACAGAAAGACATGACCCCTAACCCAGTCGTCCGTTTGCACCGGAGCTCGCGTAGGGTGCAAGGCCGCACGTCAGGCTTGGGAAGCACGACAATACATGGTCCGTTCGTCGCGGTGTCTCCGAGGTGGGGTGTCTCGTCCCTTTTTTTTTTTTTTCTTTTTTTTTTTCGGTCCCTTCCATCCCTCCTTTGCCGGTCCATCGGTTACATGCAGCAAGGGGTCTGTCTGCCTCATGGACCCAGGATCGTTGCTGCAAGGCATATTGTACATTCCCACTCGGCCGGTAAAGGAACCCCAAATGCCAAAACGCACCACGTCTGCGCGCGCCAGGCGCAGGAAAAGGTCTGCCCGATGGCCCAGCAGATCGGAAACGCCATAGCCATAGCTACCTACGGAGTAGCCAATCCTTCTTGCAGAATCAAACTAGTCTCATACCGTTTGAACTGGGGCTCCGAGGCAACACAAGCTATGTCAGCGAGAGAAAGATTCCGATGGACCCGGTGATCTCTGTTTGCTTTCTGCCCAGTCTGCCCAGTCTGCCCAGTAGAGCCCTGATCGCATTCCAACTCAGCGCTGCTCTTCGCCATCGCTTGGTCCTTGAGCGTCATGGTAACACTCAGTCACGCTAGCAAGACCAAGCTCTCCGCTCCCCTTTCCCTCCTCTTGGTTCCTTTCCTTGGTTCCTTTTGCGAGACAGTTGCCGTCAGGAAATCTGTCATCTATGCCGTGCATCGATCATGTTCGCGGGTGTTCAGTCCTAATCATGCCTTGACCTATCCCGTCCGAGGGAGAGAAAACGGTGTACATCCCATAGCATGTAGCTCTTCAGGACCTGCTGTGGCCGCGTTTGTTTTGGTCTGCATCTCCGTCATGGGGCACTCGATAATGCCTCGATCGTCGGGGGACCCCCATGACCGAGACTATGTCGCTCGGGTGCAATTGTGATTTCACTTTGGCGCCAAAAACGAAGCCTGTCCTCGTAGCAAACCCGAGTCTGCCAAAACAGCGTCCGTCCCCACTGGCGATGAGATGGAAATGAGGGCCCGCAGCGTGACGCTGGTCGCCTTTCTGCGACACCATGTTCATGTTTTGGCCAAAGCTTTCGAATTCGGCCTTTTGGCATATTGAAGAGCCCTGAAAATTTGAGTGCCTGCAGCATGTCCTATTCTCGGCAAAGGAAAGCCCAGAAAGCTCTTCGTCATTCACAGACCCAGTGTAACACATGACTCAGGCAAGGCACCAGAGGCCAGTGTACTTGTACTGTTTAGGTAAAACTGGCAAGCACGAGACTAGGTGGTGAAAAACGTCGGGGTATGCCGTGCCTTATTGTTGATTAAACTCCCGCTTGTTTTTTTGCGGTGAAGATGGAAAGGGCCATGCCTTGACCATGTCTCGACTTTGTTTGTTAACATTCTTCAATACCCCTGAACGAAACGGGCTGCCACCACATGGCCGCCCGCCTGTTAAACACGTGTAAGCCATGTTCCTGCACGGAGGGGGCCAGGGGCACACAGATACTCTATTGGAACGGAACCCCGGCATATCGATACGGTAGCCTTGTTTCAGCGGGCGTTAAAGGCTTCAAACATCTGATTGGAATGTGGCTGAATGTAACAAAGGCATCGGACCAATGCACAATGCAGCACATGCAGAGATTACTTTGCGAGACGCAAGACGCGGCAAGGTAACGGGGTATCAGAAGTGCTCGTGGTCGTTTTCAGCAAACACCGTATGTCGAAGGCGATTCTTGATTCAAGCGGATTGTGAAATGGCGAGGAATGGAAGACCCTGCGATCCGTGCGTCATCGAGGGAATCGCCGCAATTGGCGGGTTTCCCTTCAAACATGTTGCCTGTCCGCTGGTAGGCTTGAAGCAGAATAAGGGGATCGTAGGCTTCATCAAGCGATGTAGAGCTGCAAGTGACGAAGCAGGGCCGATATCATCATCGCACAAAAAGCCGGGGGGGGGGGGGCTGGCCATAGGCGTGGGCTTCTCTCGCAGGCTGCCGACCGAGTAAGGACCTACCTTTCGAGAGCCTGACATACAGTCATACCGTTCCTGGCCGCATGGACGCACGAAGTAAATCCTGGGGGTGAGACTTCAGAATACCAAAGTGGTGGGAGATAAGATGGTCTCCCAGGTCTCCCAGGTCTCCCCCACAGCCACTATGCGGACAGCAGTAAAATGCAGATGCATCGAGTAGGGCTTCATCCAAGCACATACCTCTTATTTGTCACCGCCATTCTGGTTCTCGGCTAACTGATTTCCGACGCACCTTGCAACGCATCCATCATCTGCATGTGTACATGGATACGAAAGGTGCTGGCTACCCTCCTGCTGTCGGACTATGCACCTCAAGCCATCGTTGCACAAGATGCACAAAGACCACGTAGGCCATGCCAGAGGCTTCTCTCGATGCTTGTCCACGTCGCTAGTGGTATCCGGATTCAGAAGCATGACAAGAGTCAGCCACAGCCCGGGGTTTAACATCATCATTACGCAACGCCCGTTGATTCTTCTCGGTGCGTACAGTGCAGCAGCGGGCATACTCGAGCTACGTTCCAGAACTTTCCCCAGATACGGTGAAAGGACACGGCTGGAGTAGGTAGCTGTGATCTTGTAGCGTGAGTTCCGCAATATAAGGCTGACCTACTGTGTTGTGGTGAATTTCACACTTGAGGAGCTGGGTGGCCATGTTTGTCTCAGCACAGTTGCCAGATTCTCGCACCCTTGCTCACCGTCGTATGAATACCTCGTCGACCTGGCAAAGGGAGATCGTCATTATCGCGGCCAGGCCGTGAAGAAACCTGTGTTGATGCCGAATCGTGGCACGTCAGAGCCACCCCATTCGGTACCGCGTGGACAGTTGGTGGTGTCATTGAGGAAACGTTTGTTTCTTCAAGGGTGCGAAACATCTATAATTAACTCCTATGCATGCATATGCACCGTCCGGCGCGCGCAGAGCGTCATATAGTGAATCATCGGACTAGCCAGGTTTAACCGAGTTGAACCACGTTGTCAATCGAATCAGATATCATTTCTTGGATCGAGAGCTCGACATGTTTGGCTTTCCTGGCTCTCGCTTGTGGGCCCACGGTAAGCCGAAAAGCTAGGCTCATATTGTGCGACATTGATCCAGGTTGAGATTCGCCAGCCCCGGTTGAGGCAAATCAACAGTAATGCTCCGCGATACGTGATTCTCACCTGGCACAGCATAGCACCCATATAATGCCGGATATAGCGCGGACGGAACTTGTTTCTTCAAGGCGGCAGCCCAATATTGAATAATATGTGATGCTATAGTATAAAATGAAACGGCGTCGATGGCGCCGTTCCGGGTAGTTGGCGAAAGGTTCCTCGTCGCATGGCGATGTCGAGACTAACTGTGAGGCAACCTGAGATGCAAGCTCAGTCTCCTGGTTGACGTCAGGCACATGTGTGCTCCACGGCATAAAGTATCCTCAGTAAGCGACGAACTTCATAATTGTGGCAATGACTTGATTCGTCAGATAACGAGCCCCGCAACATCGCTTAATCTTTGTGAAGAGTCATGCAAGTCAGACACAATACCACAAGCGGTCACAAAGCCCAGCGGCGCTGAGGTTTCTTCCATCAGTTCAATCTAGCACCAAGTTCTCTGGACTTGTATACTGGGAACTGTTGTGGAAGACAGTTTTGCTGAGACAGCCTTCACCATGGCGCTCGAGTTCCCGGTCAGCTCGCGCATAAGCCAGCTTGGTTTTGCTGCATGACATCCGTCGTTGAGCGCAAGTGGTGTAACGGACGAAGCATTTGTTTTTGAATGTTCGAAAGTCCCCGAGTCGTGTGATTGCCGATGTTGATTGAACAGGGAAAAAAGCAGCAGTAGTCAGCAGTCAGCAGTCAACAGCCACAAAAAGCATTGCGATGAAGCCTCTGGCCATTGAACATGCTCAACTCGTTTGTGTCTTCAGATCTTCAAGATAGATCCGTACTTCCCCCCGAGGTGTCGACGAAAAGCACCGTAAGGATAGAAAAGCGCGGTCCACTTCGCAAATGCCAATTATTATCTCGGGCAGCGATATGAGTTGCCACGATGGTTGCCACGATAGTGATCTCCGTCCCGATGCCGATCTCGATATCTATCCCTGTCACCGTCTCTACGTCCTCGGTCGTTGCGACTGCCATCTTTTCTAGGCTCACCGCGGCCCTCTTCCCTTCGAAAACGGTTGTTGTCGTCGACACGTGGGTCCCTTCTGTGTGGACTGCGACTGCGACTTCGACCTTGGACCTTTGGATCATGGCCCTCTCCCCTCGGGGGACGATGCCCAGCTCGGTGGTCATCATCAACTCCGCTTCTGGCATGACGACCTTTCATTTCTTCGTTGCCATAGACCAGGCCGTAGCTGCTCTTCTCTTGCCTGTCATCCTCGGCTCTATAGTGTGTCCTCTTCTCCAGCTCTCGGACGCCACCCCAACCTCCACGAGACGCGTTGGCCTTTCTCTTGCTGTTGGTGTCCTTTCTCCAGACATCGCTCAATTTGCTGACGGACTGGGAGAAGTCCACGTGGATTCTTCTGTCATCAATGAGAACACCTTGCATTTTGAAATATGCCGCTTCACAAGATGTCTTGTCCTCGTATTCAATGAATGCATATTGCAGGCTGTCACCAGTTTTTTGGTCCCGAATCACCTCGCAACTGAGTATCTTACCGAATCGTCCAAAAATAAGCTCCAGGTCGTCATCGCCAGTGACGGGGTTCAATTTGCAAACAAACAGCACATTTTCAGGTGGCTTCACCTCAGCGAAGGGTAAGTCACCCATCATTTCCAGAGTGAGAGCCTGGGCATTAGCCTCGGTCTGACGCCTCCGGCGTTCCAACTCGGCCTCGTCTACACCGTCATCCTCGTGCAGCGCTGCTTCATCGGCGATTCTTACTGTTTTCAGCTGTTCTGATGTTGGCGGCGGGCTCGAACTTGGCTCTCTCAAGCCGGAAGGATCTGGAAATGGATCATCCAAAATGACAGTGTGCTTTATTCGTATATCAATCAAAGGATGGCCCTTGTCGTCGACAATGGCTTCGTTGATCCTTTCCAAAGCATCGAAGCCCTCAACCACTTTCCCGAATATGGCTGCTTTGCCATCCAAGAAATCGGTGTCCTCACCAAGTGTTATGATGAATTGGGACGCGGCCATTCGGGTATCTGTATCAGATGGCAAGGGTACCGTCGCCATGCTGACTGTGCCACGCTCGAGATGCTTCAACTTGGGGTGAAAAAAGGCTGGAAACGATCGGTTCGATGAGTCGCCCGAGACACAGCCCCATACAGAAGAGCCGCCATCGGATTGTTTGGAGAGTGGTCCCAGAGGATCACCGGTCTGGAAGGAAAAGTTCTTTTGCACGGAATGAATCGGAGAGAAATTGTAGTATTTGATCTTGCAAAGTTTGAGAAAGCTGCAACGAGTATGAGCACTTTATTCGTTTGACCCATGAGCGATTGAGCAAGCCACTTACTTTTCGCAAAGTTTAGGTGCGTGCTCAACGAGCAGATCAATGACAACGTCGCCCACACTGGTCTCAAGAAGAACAGACATGGCGACGCAGTCTTGATTGAAACAGATCGATGCGGGATGGGGAAAAAAACAAGCAGCTCAAGTCACGCTGGCTACCGTGCGGTCGTTTGCATTGAGAGTGCCGTCTGCGAAAATCAAACAACAAAAAAAGGACATAGCTTAGGTAGGAATATGCGGAGCGCGTCCCGGAGAATTGCAGACCCAAGCTTCGCCAGCTCTTCAATGGTTCCGAGGCTCAATGCAGTACAAAAGCTAACTTTAGGCCAAATCACGTGATGAGTATCAGTCCCTCACGGCCCCACCGTAGCCAACCGTAGCATAAACGAGCATCAGAGCGGTTGATGATGGTGACTGCATCCTCTATCCAGAACTTGGAGGATTCGGCAGTGTCCCCGAAGACAAAGGCATTTTTCATTTCGAGGAAAGTTGCACCATGTCACGGGATTTCGACTAATAAAAGGATGATTTTATAAAGGTGTTGGGTCAGTGTTGCGTTGGCAGGTTTCGTGAACTACTGCGTCAAAGTTAACACTACACACAGGTAATCCAAATGCACATAGCAATCGCTGCACGGCTGTGGTTTTGTGTACAGATGTGAAGTGAACGCAAACACCACGTAATAAAAGCACCTTGATATTTTTATCTGCCTCGGTACCATGGGCTCCGGTGTGAAATCCTCCAGATCGCTGGCTTAGACGCAAGAAATCAAAATGTCAAAACACCCGCCAACGCCATGCATGCTGTTTACCGAGGCGAGTAAGTCACTCGCCGCAAGAATAAAGGTTGTAAGAAAGTGGAACAGGGTCGAGAATTTACATGCTCAGCTAAAAATCGAATGCGGAGCTTGCAAAAGGACTCTTTCGTTATGGTGAGCTTCGCCTCCTCCGTCCGGAACGAAGCTCCTTCTCGGTCTCCATCAAGCGTGTTTGCGCCCACATTCGCATAACATCGTTGCTCCGAACGGCGTCGCAATTGAGCAGCTCTGTCAATGCCCGTTTGATGCTCTCGTTGACATCGAACAGACGCCGCTCCTCGGTGGATATCTCGCACAGCGTTTCTTCGTCCAAGATTGTATCCAGAGGGCTGGCAGCGACGGAATCCCATCTACTGTGTCGGGCTCGAACACGGCCAGTCTTCCGACCGGCCGAATGTGAGTGTTGTCGAGGGGATGATGAGGGAGGCGAAGAGGGGCTCGATGAGCAAGTGGAAGCACTAGTCAGCGACGACTTCCTCGGCCTTATCTGCTCGAGATGACTGGACAGCTCCTCATGTTGCTCCTGAAGAAGGATATACTTTTGCAGAGCAAAATTGTATATTTGCGAGTTGCTGGAGGGCATGGCGTCTGCTGGCATTGTGATGATGGTATTGTATACGTAGAATCAGTCCAATGAGTCGACAAAAAGGTGAAAGGACGATAGGTGGCAGGGCTGCTATATCAACAGGTTGAGCCTCGTAACACGCTCATTGACAATGATGGTCGAAATTGGGCAGTAATTGGCGTGATGGGTGTGGAGTTCGTCGTGACAATGCAGGATGCAGCTGCAACAATCCACAATTGGGATCAGATGTTGCCAACTTGCCAACCAGAGCTGCCTCGAGGCGTAGGACAGCCCCAGGGCTTGGTGCGGAGATAACACCGACCACGTTGTCGCCACTAGATCAGCAGGTGAGGGGATTGTTCCCTGCAAGCTTTGCAAGATGGGCTTTCCTGCAAATAGGATATCTGTATGCGTGATGGTGATGACAAAGGTGCTTAGTGTAGGTGCCTAGTAGTGTTCAAGGTCAAGTAAAGAGGAAAGCGGTGCTGGATGACGGAACGGAAGCGTCTCCCGAAATCTGATTGTGTGTCGCTAGTTTGTTTGACTGGTCTGCGATCATGTGCTTCTTCGAGGCAAGAGAGCGGAGGATTCGTGGAAGCCGCGGGGGGGCAGAGTGGTAGAAAAGGAAAGGAGAAGTTTGTGAATGTATGTACAAGGGCCATTGCGACATACGAGGGCGGCATGGGTCGCTGGACTCTGGAGCGGTGCCGTAAGTCGAAATTGCACCTTGGGGGCCAGGACTTGGTGATCCGTTCCAACACCTCTGCTACGGCCTACCATGCAATCCCTGCCCCGTTTGACGCAAATAAAGTTCGCCTGTCGCAATGGCCAATCGAGTCAATGAGGCAGTTGTTGGTGGCGACAATTGTGACGCTTGACGATGGCAGGAGGGACGGAGTAGGGCTGCGACAGGGCTGCAGCAGGGAAGGAACAGGGAGGCGACAGGCAGCAACAGGGCAGCAACAGGGAAGCAGCAGGGAAGCAACAGGGAATAAACGGTGGGCAGACGAGCCCCATTTGCCATGGGCGGGCGGTCGGCGCAAGTCGGCGCGCACTAAAAACCGGGCGCATGTCCGGCATGCCGCTGACGCAGGCGGTCAGTGCTCACTGTCAAGCGTCAACCGTGGCTCTTAGAGCCTTATTAGTCTCTTCTTGGGGTGTGATCCACGAGACGGTTCAACTTGCACCACGAAGAACTTTTTGCGACGATAGACACCGCTAGCCGTTTTAGCAGGAGATTTGTATTTAAAAATAAAAATCGTGTCTAAGCCACAAATCTACCTTTAAACCCCTGGTTTGTGATGTATCTTTTTAACCAGGGCCTAACCAGGGCTGCTTAAATGCCTATATTAAGTAAAAAGTGGGAATAAAGGCATATTTTTGCTTCTCTTTTTTAGGACTTTTTGCCTACTAAAAAAAATAGGTGCAAGCTGCAGCGTCACAAGTTGCCTGCCTGCCTGCCTGCTTGCCTGCCTGCTTGCCTGCTTGCCTGCTGGCCTTGTGGCTGAAGACAGTACAAAGTAAAGGACCCATAGTGACCCATATATAAAATGTACCGCGTTGTGTCGCCGGCGCACTTTGCCCCTTGGTGGGCAAGCAAGCGTCGCGCGGTGGCGCCCCAGCTGGGACGAGATTGGCTGCACCAGGCAGAAAGAAATCCTTTCGGTATCATCGGGCGGTACAACGCTTTTTTTTTCTTTCTTGTATTTTTCCCTTTATGCCGCCTGCCTGTCAGGCTGTGACACACGCTTGATTCCGTGATAACCGCTGGTTGCGCAGAACAAGCAAAAAGGATACAATGCTGTTCAACAGACGCATGAAACACTTTGTCTTCCGCCGCAAAAATGACCGTCATGCACGAAGATGCAAGGTCCAATCTCTTCTGCAGACTCAGTGGGGGCCGTCCATGCCCAATTGAAAACTCGGGAGACAAAAGGATGGCGGAGACTTGACGAGTCGCTTGTCTGCGGGGGAGATGCAGCCCGTTGCCTTTCAATGTTCATGCAGAATCCAGATATATTGCCCCCTATTCTTGATGTGCATTACTCTGGTGTTAACCGGGCAGAGGCAGCCCCGTATCCCAAAAAAGAAATCCAACTAATAAGTAAAGCCAATCTATCCTATTTCTGTGTCTGGACGATCCACTAGAGTCTAGCGGCGCGATTCAAGGCAAATTTCGGCTTTTTTTTTTTTTTTTTTTTTTTTTTTCAAGGAATTGTTCCTGATCTCGCACTGCCACAAGCAGGGTCCAATCGTCGCGATGTGCCCCCTGGGCTTTGTTGTCCTCCTGTTGGAACACTGTGAGGCCGTACCGTTGCTGTATGAGTAGGACAAACTCAATCGTTTAGACAGCGCACAAGGTGGGCCAGCCAGATGGGGTGATGTGATGTGATTCAGTGCCAAGATGGCACGATTCGTCTTGGGGCGGCCATGTGGTCCGCATCAAATGAGATTGGAAAACCACATCATACTATAACGCGGCAGCAAGCATTTCGACCATGTTGGATAGCTGGGTTGGGGTAGCCAAGGAAAAAGAGATGCTTTCCAAGCTTCCTCAATAACCAAGGCCGGCGTCAGTATGTCGTCATCCCTTCATGATTCGTCATTCATCATGGTCCCTGCTTATTGGCATCTTTATCGCTCCCGCCCAATGTTCAGAGGCGCGAGGCGCGACGTGCGCCGTCCGCGTTACGCCCTGCATGAATTTGACAGGTCGACACCAATCACGTCATGGTATCGCTATGACCAAAAGGACCTTAGGTAGGTACGAGGTACCAAGTATCTAAGCACATTCGTTTCTTTCTTTGCTGGCTCCAATCCTGCCAACATGGAAAACTTGATGCGCCACAGCCACCAACATCATATCTTGGCCACGCGGCACAGCTGGATAGCTACCTCGTCATTGTAAAACGGACCCTTTTGCTGGCTGCGTGGTGGATTTTCATACGGAAGCGACTCCACCAATAGGTTGCTCTGCCTACTTACGTCAAGAAACACTTGATAGGTGGCGGCATTGCGTTCTGTCGCGGAAATGTACACCTGCACATCTGGATACAAAGCAAAGAGGTCGAGAAGTGTTGCGATCAAGGCGGGAATCACGCGTCTGTCGTAGGTAATGTCGGCGCCAAGGACGACATCAACGGGACTGCTAATATCCCATTGTCCTTCGGTTCCAGTCCCAACCAGTGCATGTCCCCATTCGATTCTCTTGGGGGTTATGGCAGACGATTCTTGCAGGCCGTTGACAAACAAGTTCTCTGGAAGATTGCTGATGACATCGTCTGATCCATCGGAGGCTACGGCATGGGCAGCTTGCAAATGCTTGACACACAAGATGGAGAGATAGCCGGTGCCGGCTCCCAGCTCCAACACGTGTTTTCCAGCAACGAGAGAGGGTTTCTGGCACAGGTATTGTCCCATGTGCAACGCGGCTTCCCAAGTTCGCAGGCCGGTCGTGCCGCCGGCGGCGATGAGACTCCTATTCTCCAGCAGCGTGATGCTTGGACGCAGGGGCGTGGGGTCCTCTTGAGCAGGAGGAATTGATGGATCGTCCAGCATGGAGAGATAGTATGTTACGAAACACCTTTGCTGCGCGGCCGAAGCCTCCGATGGCATCGGGCGGGCCATGAGTGAAGAGAGTGTGGACATGATGGCATCAGAGACTCCCTACCAGGGGGTCAGAATGGGGTCCAGCCAACTCTGACGGCATCTAGTCGATATCCTGTAGCGAGACACATACATATCTTTCCCAGTCGTCTATCGCAGACTCGATGCGATGGACGAGATACTTGAGAGTCTTTACGCGATATCGGTCAGGAGGCCCACCTTCTGAACTATCCTTGCAGAACATTCGACGGTAGATTTCATCTTGAACCTGCTCGAGTCGTAGACAATTGGCATCGGGATAGTCGAGGTGCGATTCCAACTGGAAATACTGATGACAGAATCGATCTACTTGCTGCTTCCAGGAGAGAGCCATGACAGTGACCCAATGACAACGCGCTCTTAACGGAGAGACGTGAAGATCAGAACAAGCTCTTTCCCGAAGATTGGCCGTCACAGCGTCACGTACCTCACGTGATCTTTGCACATGGGCGTCCACACAGCACACAAGCCTTAGGGTTGGACCCAGTTAAGCGACACGGACAGTCGGAATTTTTCGCCCTAGGATCAGGATTTCGCAGCCGCCCAAGCCCTCTCCTTTGTGCACCACGGATTTGAAGCATCACGCCCAACCCGCCAAGTCTCTTCTCCGTCACCACCACAGAGACAACATCACCACAACCGCAACCATGGCGGACAACGACAGCCCCGTTACTTTGCGCACCCGCAAGTTCATCCGCAACCCTCTGCTGGGCCGTAAGCAGATGGTCGTGTGAGTTTATGCCCTCCCTCAGTGTCCCCGGACGACGCATCTCCACGATATTTCTGCAGAGAGAAGTTCGAATCGGTATCATGACGGCCGAGGGTGTGCCCGCGCACTCTGTGCACCAATCCATCGACGACGTTCTAGGCGAGACGGGAAATTCTGCAACCAACCGGACGGCTCAGGCGATGGCTTCGTTACGATAGATGATGAATGAATGGGCCACTCGACCGTGATTTCAATAGCGAGGCCCTTTTGACTCCTCACGCTGTTCTTTTACGCCACTCGAATATTCTCTCCGTGCCGATGCCGATGATCAACGACAATTTTTCGGAACTTCTCGATGACACGCCGTCGCTCATGATACCGAACGCTTCTTTTTCTTACCTGACTCGGAGGATGCGCACCGCAATGCTGTCAACACAAGAGGCATGGAAACTAATGTGTGTCTGTCTCATCTTCTTAGTGATATTCTTCACCCCAGCCGTGCCAACATCTCCAAGGAGGAGCTCCGCGAGAAGCTCGGTGGCATGTACAAGGCTCAAAAGGACCAGGTCCAGGTCTTTGGCCTGCGAACTCAGTTCGGTGGTGGCAAGACGACCGGCTTCGCCCTCATCTACGACTCGCCCGAGGCCATGAAGAAGTTTGAGCCCACTTACCGTCTGGTCCGCGTCGGCATGGCTACCAAGGCCGAGCGTGCCAGCAGACAGCAACGTATGTTCCGCGTCCACTCCTACGATACTCTCCGTCGTCACCAATTCCTTTGGTGGTTTCACCGTGTCCCGTTTTTATGGCGCTCGGCCTCAGTTGCGCACGTCGTCCACTAACAACCCTACAGGCAAGCAGCGCAAGAACCGACAAAAGACGCTGCGAGGCACCGCAAAGGTCAAGGGTGCCAAGGCGAAGAAGGAGAAATAAGCGCATCGCTCAACATTGTAAAATTGGGGGTTGGGTATGGCGGAGCTGTGGCACTGAGCGTCCCGCCGACAGTCGTCGACGGCGGCGGGAGCCTTTTGCATTCCTTCGGCATGAGAGGAAGGCAAGAGGTTATCTCGATTTTTTTTTGTCCTATGTCTACGAAACCCATGGGATGCGGGCAGGGGCACGGCTCCCATGGTCTAGCTTATCACACTAGCATGAACAAAGGTGTTTTGGGTTTCGACCAAGATTCAATGAAGAAAGAACAAACAAAAAAAATGACACACACGCAGAGACACAGGATGTTTCTTTTTTCTTGTTTCTGATTTTTGTGAAGAACATGGCCGGTGTAATTCAATATGCTTCCTATCTCACAACGAGAGCGTGCCGACCAGCAGCGGGTATCAACAACAAATTCCCTTTTCGCGTGTTCACCCCCCAACCCAAAAAAAGAAAAGGTTTCTCCCTCTGAGCACCCTCCGAGCAAAGAGATCCCCCCTTTGCGCCATGCATGTACTCTCTTCTCCGAACCCCCCAACCGCCCGCAAACAAACCAAAAAGGAAAAAGAAAGAGAAAAAGACAGGCCTATCCCCAAAGAAAATAATCAAACAACCCCCCCTTTTTTGTTTCCTTCTTCCGAGCATCGTCGCGCTTCAACCTCTTTTCATTTCTCGTAACCATAGGGGGGAGTGTGGTTTGTTGCGCGACGTTATAAAAAAACCCCCACCAACCGTTTTGTTTCTCACACCAACCCCATGGCAAACAGGCCCGCCAAGCAGACCACGACAATGCACACGGTTCCCGAATCGGCCTTGACGCCCTGCGCCTTGACAATCGGCACGTGCCAGCCGCGGTCGCGGTGCGCGCGGGCGCGGCCGCCGATGGTGCTGCCCGTATACGGGGTCCTCATCTGCGTGCTGTAGCCGAGGGTCACCAGCGCGGCGTCCTGGCTCGGGGACGGGGTCGTCAGGGGCGGGTTTCTGCTGCTGCTGCTGCTGCTGCTGCTGCCGCTTTTGGGGCCTGGCATTAGATCCCCCGGCTGCTGCTGCTGCTGCTGCTGCTGAGACATCTTGTCCGTTGTCGATGTCGATGTCGATGACGGCTGTGACGGCGCAGCGCCGGGGCTGTCTCTGCTGCGTGGTTTGGCTTGCGGGTGGCCGACGCTGGCTGGGGCATTTGCCGGTTCTGGTGGTTGCAGCGGCGTGATGGCGGCATGCCCGGGGGAGGCGTCTCCTGCCGTGCTGCCGGAGAGAAGGAGGAGGAGCAGTCCCACGAGGACGAGGGACGACGACGGCGACAACGATGCCGCTGCTGCTGCTGATGGGCCGCGCCGTCGCTTCCACGCCGCCATGTCATGTAGGGTAGCGTAGCACGTGCGGTCGAGTGAGCGTCTGCGTCTGTCTGAGTGAGCCACCAGTCCGCAACACCCAACGGAGATGATGAAGAATGGTAAATTAAAAGGAAATAAAACCCCGACAATAGAACGTAAGATGGAAAATAAAAATCGCTACACTGAACTGAAGAGCATTGATTCCCAGATTCCTCCCCGAGGAAAAAAACTTCATGATACCTGCCTGCGGGGCCGCCGCGGCGTTTGGTCGCCAACGCGGGGGTGGTGGTGGTGGTGGTGGTGGTGGTGGTGGTGGCGCCCCCCGCGGACGAATAACGGCTTTGGACAGACATGCGTGCCGAGCACGTTTTCTTGCCCTTTCCTTGGCTTTGTGTTGTGCCCTGCGATTCCTACGTACTAACCTACCTACCTAGTACATTACCAGACATACAGCACTACAGTACCAGTGGTCCAGCCCATGCCGTCGAGCCCAGAACCCGGAACTGCCGTGTCAAAGACAGTCCGGCTCCAAAACAACGCCCACATCCTCCGTCCAGGGAGTTTCTTTTCTGTGCGTTCTAGTTGAGAAGAGGAAGAAGAAGAAAGAACAAGAACACAAAAACTGCTCAGCCAATCCAATCAAGTCCACACACCTGCAATGCAATGCAAGGCAATGCAATGCAAACATGACCCCCCCCCCCCCCCCCCCCCCCCCCCCCCCCCCTTCCCTGAAATTCAAGACACCAAAACCACCATCCGCCCGGGTTCCCTTCTGCAGCAAAGTATTGGTCACGAGGGCGTCAAAGATTTTCCGAATCATGGCCACCTGGCACTATTGCTCATTCGCCAGCCTTTGGACACAATCCTGCGTGGACAGCCGGCAACATGCCCCAAGTGTGTATTTTCCTAAACTGTAGCGTTTTACATGGCAAAGTGGTATCAAAATCTTGCCCCTGCCCTTCCAAAAAGAAGAGGACAAAAAATAAAAAATAAAAATAAAAAACATGTCTGTCGTGTCCCCCCCTACGCCAACCACGGCGACACACCAGCCAGAATCCTCGGCTCCCCCATCTGCTCCCAAGCAAGCGTCCTCACCCCATCGTCTCCCTCGTCCTCATCCCCATCCCCGTCCTCGTCCTCGAAATCAGGCGCCTCGAACTTGTCATAGATCCTCTGGCCCGTCCTCTCGTCGTAGACCTTCTCCCTGTGCTCGCGGTCTCTGAACGCGAGACGCACTTCCATGCTGGACGCGTCGCCGTCCCAGGAGAGGACCTCCCCCGTCAGGGATGCAACAACTGGCTGCCACTGCGTCGCCTTGGACATGATGCACTGCTCCCACGTAATCACCATGCCCTTCTTGACGGCGCCCTTTTCTAGGGCCGGCAGTTTGCTCGGATCGTCGGGCACTTCGGGCAGATCCTCTGCCTCGTCGTCGTCGTCGTCGGCCTCTGAGTGGTGGCCGTTGATGATTCCGTTGCTGACGGGTTCGGCCATGTGGTGGTCGTCTGCGCCTGCTGTTCCGTTGACTTTGCCCTTGAAGGGGTCTCGCGCCCTTGACTTGCTTTCGTTGGATGGGCTCGGTGCGTAAAATTCGGCGTCCATTTCCTGGGCCCTTCTCTTCCTTTTCCGCATGGACCCGTATTGCTGTTGAGGATCCCACCGTTGGACAAAGGGAAACGGGGGCTCCGACAGCTCCATGCCCTCGTGGCAGCATTCGACAGCCCGGTACGTAATCTTTGACCTCCATGCGTCTGGGTCGGCATCTTGCTCAGTGGCTTGCGTGACCTCGGCGTCGTGGACTTCGGCGATCCTGGCATTGTGGAGTGGCTTGACATCTTTCATGAGCCCCTGCTTGATACGCTCTTCATCTTCTTTCGACTTGGGGTTCTTCAATCCCAAAGCTCCAAACAGCAATCGTCTCCCCGCACCCATATCTACCCGGCTTCGTCGCTGCGCACTCGTCTCGGCAGACGTAGATGCCACCACGTTTGAACCATTGACGTTGGGTGTGCTGGCCGAGGCCTCAGTCTCTGCCGGCGCTTGCTGATTATCAACAGGAATGACATGTGCCTGCAATGCCCCAAGGAGAGCTTCCTTCCGAGCCAGTAGCTCAGCGTCCCTTGATTGGGGCGCCGAAGTTGTTTCCCGACTCATAGCCTTTTGTTTCTTGCGTCGTGCATTTCGCTTCTGTGTGCGGCTGAGGCCCTGACGTGGTGCGCTGTTCTGTTGAATCTGCGTATTGTCTGGCACTTTGGCAGGCTCCGAGTCTGATTCATCACTTGAATCTCTGGAGCCGTCGTCACTAGAATCGTCACTGCTATCGTCTGAGCTGGAGTCCGAAGAAGAGACGCCATCTCCGCGGAAGCTGGATTCCTCGTCGTCATCGTCATCATCAATGTCGTTGTCGTCGTCTCCAGACGCAGAGCTGCTATCAGAACTGGTTTCATCGTCTGATGACGTTGCATCGGACCGGCTTGAACCCAGCTCCCCGTCGCTCTCCAACTCCTCGATGAGCGGCCTCTGTGGCGGCGATTGTCGTCCAAAAACATCCGCACGCTGCTCCTGTACTGGCGAAGATTTGCTCTGTTCCAGAACGCCCGTGACCATGCGATCCATCATAACGTCGAAACTAAGCCTCGGACTGGCCGACTGCTGCAGCGCATCGTATGTCTTCCTGAGATGCTTTCCCTGTTTCAAATATTCCTTGTCGATTGTCGCTAGCGGCACTGAGGGATACGCTGTATGTATTGTGTTCATTGCGGCAATACGCTCCTCATAGCAGTCATTTGCATCTGTTTCCATCTCACAGGCGTCGGATTCAGCATCTCGAAGTGCCCTGATCTCCTCGTCCAGCTCCTCTGTTGGGCATTCAGCATGCTCATCGTCGCTGCCACTGCTGTCAGAGGGGCTTGTGTCATTTTCTTCTGGTTCTGACGATTCATGTGCGGCATTTCTTCCCCTCTTTGGTATCCAGTCGTCGTCGTCGTTCTCGTCATCATCTTCGTGCTCCGGACGAGCCTCCAACATGAGCAATTGCTCCGGTTCCGGCTCCGCCGCCCCCATTTCATGCGATTCGATACGGGCTCTCTTTCGCGGAGGGAGCTCTATAGGAGGTCTATCCCGAGGAGCACGTAGCCACGGCCGACCAAACGCCACCCCATCAACAAGATGCTTGCCGCCGGCCGAGATCTGGTGTCGTCCGCTGATTCTTCGTCGCTGCACGTCGTCTGTCAAGAGTGATCGTATTCTACAGCGCGGTGGGTCAGCCAAACGTTTTTCTTTCAACCAGTGACAGAATATATATAACCGGGCCAACAGCACTGGTTTCGTACATTAATTGGTCCTCGTCCTTGAGAGTCTGCGCAACCAGTTGAAAATGCAGGCATTCGTAGCCGTCACCGTCGGCGCCAACGAGCTCGACCGCGTAGTCTTCTAGCCCCCACTCGCTGCTCTCCAGAGGCACCACCTCGTTGACCGAGGCGAGGAGTTTGGCGATTGTCATATCTGCTGAGCGTTTGCATGGCCAGACAAGCTTCACCTCTGGGACGCCATGCCGGCGGACGGAGAGGCGCAAACGGATCTCTTGCGTAGACATGGCTATCGAGGCATGACGACTTCCACCGAGAAAATCACAAGAGAAAATGGCACTGATATGAGCTCCGTTTGCGAAGCTCCGTTTGCGGTGAAAAATCGAAATCTCCGAGGTTGGAAATGAGCATGCACAAGGACTGCGGAAGAGGGTTGCAGAAGAATTTCGGGTGTAAGGGAGGACAAAAGTTAAAGTGGGGCCCATGTCACGACCCATCAATGACAATCATCATCCGAGACTCGTCTTGCATCAAACGTGGCCATGCCAAACACTACCAGGTAAGTAAATATATTTTTCGTGCACGTGTCTCGACTCTGAGAAGACCGCTTTGATGCAAGCCCACTGATTCGAGCACACTTCAACATGCCCCGTACATACAATCGCTAGTAAGCAACGACCAAAAAGATTCCCTTGTAACGCCTTGTCCAAAAAAAAAAAACAAAGAAAGAAAGAAAGAAAGAAAGATACCAACTCCGAAAAACATTTTACGTCACATGCTCCGTCAACAGCCCAACGTCTAAATTTCAGCATCCCACATGTCATGACTCTATGACCCCGTCATGTCCAACATATGCCCCATCTTCTCGATCTAAAAAATGGCCGCACGAGTTAGCCAAAAGCTCCTCAGAAAGCAGAACGACGTCAACTTCCCCCCCCCAAAAGTCATCAAGTCGCCTTACCTTGGTCTTGAGATAGCCTTCAACCTCCCGACTCTTGAAGCCCCCTTTGCCTTTCCAGCTCAGCGGTACCATGGCCACCCTCTCTCGCACAATGACCTCCCTGTTTGGGCCCTCGACCGCTCTGATCTTGTCGGGGTTGTTGGTCAGGAGCCTGATGTCGCGCTGCCCTAGATCGAGCAGCATGGCCGTGGCCAGGCCGTAGCTCCTGGCGTCGGCGGGGTGGCGCAGCAAGAGATTGGCCTCTACTGTGTCCGAACCCAGATCCTGTAGATTGTAGGCTTTTAGTTTCTCGCCCAGTCCGATGCCTCGCCCCTCTTGGCGTAGGTAGATGATGATGCCCCCGGAGGTGTTGCCGGGGAGGCCCATTAGACGAGCTGCCTCGTCGAGCTGCTCCCCGCAGTCGCAACGGGCAGACCACGCCGTTTCCCCAGTGTAGCACTCGGAGTGAATTCGGACCAGCGGCGGCTGAGAAGAAGGAGGCAGCGGAGGAGGAGAATGCTCGGATGCTGTAGCGGATGAACTGGCGCCGGCGCCGCTGGTGGTACGGCCAGGATATAGTCTACCAGTGTAGGCGCCGCGAATCATGCGGTCCATTTCCGTCTCGCCTTCGCGGATGGCATCCAGGCTCTGGCTGCGGATGTGATTGCCAAACACAATGGCCAGATGCTCCTTGCTGTCGACGTTGTTCGCGTAAAGGTGCAGGAACATCTCGGTGCCATTGACGGTGGGGATGCGCGCGCGCACAATGCATTGGACTTCGGGCAGCGTCTGCAGAAGCCTCGGTCTCTTGTTGCCGCACCCTCCGTTGGGGACGGAGCTGTCGACCGGCACGCCGCGCGGTCCTGCCGTCGTCGGAGTCTGCGTGCCAGGCGTCTGCGGCGGGGTGAAGGCCGGGGAGAGCAGCGATGGCGGAGGAGCACGCGCCGCATCGGCAGGGTCCCGCGAGAGAGCAAACTCGTCTACATGCTGGTGGAGATCTGGCCCGTCTCTCGGCGAGCTGTCTGTGTCTGCCGGGGTCGAGCGAGGGGAGTAAAAGGACGGGAGCTGGCTCGTCTCGCCGAGGTCGGCGTGAGTGTCGTCGGACGGCATTCCGGTCGTCGGGGGAAAGCGAGGGAGGAGGGTTATGCGACGCACGTGGATGCGCCAGAATGCTGCTTGCACAAAGACGTTTCAGAATCGCATTGGGGAAATGTCAAATTCGAGCACCGACGGAGTGAGCTTCGATCGCACCAGGCCGAGTGATGAGGCACAAAAAAGCATGTGGTTGTGGCGATGGGACTTTTGGCGCGCGGAAACGCTTTGGCCGGTCCGGCTCAAGCATTTATTAGTCAGGCCAGTAAGCCGGCCCCGACTTCTCCGTTTCGTCTCTTATTATTGTGTGAATGCTTGTCAACACAGGCTGATACTACTCATTGACTCAATAACCACTGCCACGTTTTACAATGCATCCGCAGGTGCGCACGCATAGAAATGTTCTGGCCGACGTCACCAATCCTTGCACACCCCGCCACATCCATTTCGACACTTCGCACTCAATCGCATTGGGCCGAGCTCAATGGCGAATCGACCATCCATCATTCACGGCCACTTCAATGGTCGATAGATGAAGATACTTTATATAAGAAAGAGAGTAGATATATAAATATATATGTACAAAAGGACCCGAAAGTCAACAGGTATGTACAAAAAGACCGAAAATAGGTACCTACCTACTAAGTCAAGAACTTCACGACCCACCCTTTTCGCTACCTACGCAGCAACCTCCTTTCCAGTGCCGAACTGGACGTTGACCACCTTGCGGTCGAGCTTGCCTTGCACGCCCAGCGTGTGGGGGCACTTTGCCTGGTTACTGACGGCGAGATCCAGCGTGCACACCTCGTCGTGGCCGTAGTGGCAGCCGGCGTCCTGGATGTTGAGCGCGACGTAGTTTTTGGCAATCCAGTTGTTGCCCTGGACGATGCAGTTGAGGACGGGCCCGCTGAGACCCGTGGCCGCGGAGATGGCGAGCTTACCATCCTGGAGAAGGTGCTTGCACTCGTCGGCGTTGACGAACTCGTACTGCATGTCGATGCCGCCGCCCTGGTGAGGCTCCTCCTTGGCCGACTTGCCAAAGGCGAGGTAGTTCCAGGCATCGTAGGAGACGTCGTGGGCGCCGCCCGACGAGTCGATCTTGAGGAGGTGAAGACTGCGGCCCTGGTGAGAGAGCTTGACGCAAATCTTGTTGCAGTCAACCGTCCCGGGCCAGTAGGCGACGCGGTTGGTGTCGAGTTTGCAGCCGAGTGCTCCGATGGAGGAGGAGTACTGCTCATGGGGCGTAATGCTGACCACCTGGCCACGCTTGCCGAGGACAGAAGCAGAGACAGCAGGGGCCGATGCCAAAAGAATAGTGGCAATGGTGGCAATGAAGGCCATCATGTTGCCGATGTGATTTTTGCTACTTGAAAAGAAGGTAAGGGGTTTGGAAAGAATGACAAAATCTGCTTATGTATGAGATGAACGCGATAAAGCACCAGGCCAATATCGTCCGCAAAAGAAGGTGTGAATCAAGAGAAGGTGGATATACTAGTCGAATGCAAAAGGAGTGAATTGAAGATCGAAACATTTCTTTAGTCGGTAGAGACCGGCTTATATAGTCGGCGGAGACGGGAGTTCGGCCATACTTACGACGGCCGTGATGTAAGCCATGAAACGCATACTGTCTTGTCATGTTGAAACAGAAACAGACAAAAGGTACGGCTGCACAAGCATGACAACTGAGCAGCCTGTCATGTCGTCAATGGGCAAGTTTCCACAAGAACGGCAGAAGCATGGCGCTTGTTCTGGCGGGTACATGAACAAATGAACGGATGTTTTCTGCTTTGGACTGTTGCCATGTGAAAGCCACTCCTTCACACCAGGGGTAAACGTCAACGCCGCAGCGGCTACATGTTTCTGTGCCGGTGCGGATGGCGTGAATAAGTGGTATGGATGGCGTTGGGTGAAACGCGATTCACGCGCCTTCAGGAGCATGGCGTCTTTCTTGCTTGGCTGTATCTTGTCCGTCCATTGGATTTCCACCGAGTTGTACGTCTCGACGCGCAAGGTAGCTTGGACATCACATGTCATGGAGCCAGCATGTGCCCCTTGGTTGCAGATGCCCAGCACATGTTCAAGCCGTCTTCAAGGGCAGCAGATGTGAGATATGATAAACCGTACGTCGTTGGTTTCACATCTTTTTTTTTGTTGTTTGAAGTTGTTCATCGAACACGTCGTGGCTCCTGTTGGTGCAGAATGGCCTGGCAAGCATGCCCTTTGTTGGCGGCGCGGCTTTGACGCCAGTTCCGACTTTTGATTGTCCTTGGATCTGCTGTTCACAGCGTCCCGCGCGACGGAGGGAGCTGGCACGAGGTGAAGAGGGTTCTTGGACGGATGACTGAATCGTTTCGGTGGTTGGATGGCAGCGACCGGCCGGCACAAGTGGCTGAATTGTTTGAAACGGAACTTTTTCTCTCGCTTCCACGGGCGATGAAGCAGGATGGACGCCACATTAAACATTACAGACATTATAATTCGGTAAGACATTTGTGGATCCGACGTGGGCGAGCCGCCGCTTCCCCACCCTGTGGGGTTGAGGCAATGTGCGATAATCGATACCAGATTTCGGTTAGAATTTTTTCCCCTCCTCTTTGGAGAACAATCACACGTGTCACGCCGGCCCGTCTGGCACTCGACAAGCCTCCTGAAAAAACAGCCAAAATGCCCGCAGTCTCGTCGCCGGATGAGCCGCAGACTCCGATGAAGCAACACGAAAAAAAGTCCAAGAAGGACAAGACGTCGAGATCGGAAAAGAAGCGCGCCAGGGAAGAGGACGCTGCCGCCGCTGCCGACGGCGAACGAAAGCACAAGAAATCCAAGAGCATCTCGGCTGATGGCGTTGCACCGAGCGAGGACCTAGCCAATACTGAAGAATTGAAGAAGGGGAAGAAGAGAATAAAGGACAAGCAGGTGAAGGCCGAAGGCAATGCCGTGGATCAAGTAGCCGCAGGGGCGGCATCCGCGGACGAGAAGAGCAAGAAGAAGAAGAAGAAGAAGAAGACGAAGCTCGAGGCAGAACAAGTCTCAACACAGATAGACGAAACCGCAGATTTGAACAGTGGAGCATCAAAGTCGGACCAGAAGGAGAAGAAGAAGAAGAAGAAGAAGGAGCCGAGCGAAACCGCCAACGACGAAGCGGCGGCGGCACAGCCCGCTGCCCAAAGCGGCGACGGCGATGCGATGGACGTTGACGAGCCGTCGGATACGACGCCCTCCGACATCTACCAGCCGCCCGACATTCCTCCCAACCCACAGTTTCCTTTCTTCAAGCAGACGGTGTCGCTCTACGAGCCCATCTACCCCAACGGCTGGGCTCAACCAGTGACAAATGCCCAGCACCAGCACCTGCAACAGCTCCAGAACAAGTACGTGCCTTTGCTGCGAGGCGTCCTCCTCGACTACAGCAACGTCTCGCTAGGCCCTGAACCAGGCCGATGTGACGAGGCCGCAGCCGACGACGAGTCACCTACGACGTTGCTATCCAAGGGCGAGTACGCCGTCGGCTTCGGCTGGATCACGGCAGATGTCGGGCTCTTCGTTCCCAGTCGGGGCGCGTGGATGGAAGGCAGCGTCAATCTGCAGACAGAGGGCCACATCGGCGTCGTGTGCTTTGGCAAGTTCAACGCCTCCATCGAGGCCAGTCGCCTCCCGCCCTCGTGGAAGTGGGTGTCCAACGAGTCCCCGGAGGCAAACGGCTTCGAGGAAACCGCATCCGTCATCACGGCAGACGATCACGGCGTGGTCCGCCAGGTCCACAGCACGGGGTTCTGGGTCGACGGCAGCGGGACCCGCGTAAAGGGCAAGGTCCGCTTTCGGATCCGCAACTTTGACGCCGGCACCAGCGGCGAGACGAGCTACCTGAGCCTCGAGGGCACCATGCTCGACAAGGCGAGCGAGAAGAAGCTGATACTGGAGGAGGCCCGTCTTGCGCAGGTGAGACGGGAGAAGAAGGGCGGACGGAAGACGGAGAGACGACGAGCACCCGACTTTAGCATGACGCGGTTCGTACCTGAAGAGAGCGAGAGCCAGGGAGATGTTGCTGCTGCACTGGCGGAGGATTCCGAGTTGGCCAAAGCATCATGATTGGATTGGATGGCGGCAGGGCAGAGGGAGTGGAGAGGAGCAACACACACAAGGTTGTTAGGTGGGGGTGTGAGTTAATTCAGATGGGAAAGAAGAGGAAGGGAACGAACCCAGATGAATGTGGCATCTCGAGAAAGCGTTCCTTCACTTCCATCTTGTTGGCATATGTCTATATATAATTGATACATTCTTGTTGCAAAAAAGAAAAAGAAAACAATCCAAAGGCGAGTCCCCTCATCGGCAAACCATCCATCCATCCATGACTCCTATTCTGTCAGGGAGGGGTGGACTTAAAAGGTGGCTATGGAATGCGATGAAGGGAACCAAAAAAAAAAAAGAAGAAGAAGCGGAATAAAAAACAGTAAAGAAGGTGACATGTTATATGCGCAAATCGCAGCGGGTAGCACCCTGGACCCTGGCGTCTCAGGGGACGCGCCGCGCCAATTGGTGCGGGCGTGGGAGATTAGTCATCATTCTGGCACTGGTACTGCCGCGACTAGACCCACTGGGCATGTGTTGGTGCGAGCTCTCGGCGCCTAAGACCTCAGGCCTACAAACCTCAACGGCCTGGAGCACATCAAGCCAGACCAGCACGCCCCGCCAGCAACGACATCTTTGCAAGCCAATTTGATCTCCAGGAAACATGGCTTCCGACGCAGCTTCCGAGCCCCGGGGTACGCATAAAACCCCTTCTCCGTCCCAAACAGGACCGCTTCCTTGAAAAATGCCCGCCCAAATGCTAACTCGGAACCAATCAACCTCCCCCCTTCGTCGCCTCCGACGTCAGCCGCGACCCGAGAGGAGATGCGCGACGCCCGTCTGCCGCTCGCCTACAGAGACAGCTGCGCACACTTGCTCATTCCGCTCAACAGGTGCCGGAAAGAGACGTGGTATGCGCCGTGGAAGTGCTCGGTAAGTCGATTCGCTTTGAGGGGGGCAAGAGCAACGAGAGCAGTGGTGGTTTGCGTGGGCAGAGAGGCGGTATAAAGAAAACTGGGAAAATGAAAAGAAAAGGGGGCAAAAGGGGGAAAAGAGAAGGAAAAAAAGGCGAGAAAGTCTGGCTGACAGTGGGACAGGACGAGCGACATGGCTACGAAAAGTGCCAGTACGTCGAGTTCAAGAAGAGGGTCGCCAAGATGGACGAGTTGAGGGAGTCTAAGGGCGGGGAGCGGACCAACTAGGCGATTTCGATTCGGCCAGTGTGATGGATGATGGGGTCTGGTTCGTCGAAGAGGGCGGTTGTACATATTGTGTTTTGGGAAGGGAAATAGACTACATTTCCGACAACGATTGTATGTGGGCTGTCGTGGTGCACTGGCACTGGATTTCCCCCACCCTTCTTTTTTCTTTTATTCGTGGCACCTGGCGAGCAATGCTTTGGGCTCAATGGCGGCGTATTTGGCTGTGGACTGGGGAGGGAGGGAAGTGTGGTGAGGTGAAAAGGGGCATGAGTTGATCTCTTGCGTGCTCTCCTGCGGGAGATACTGAGAAGACACCATCTTTCATCCCCCCGAGTTGTCGCACGACAGTCTTAATGGCAACACCCTATCGATTGCGAAGCCGACGAAGCCACAGAAAAAAGGAAGGAAATGAAGCGCTTTTTTTAAAGACAAAGAATCTGGTGAGTACCCCGGGCTGCCTGGACTGTCCACGGCTGATGCCATGTTTTTGACCGCTGGGCTTACGTGCCTACAAAAAAGAACATGGCAAGGCTTGCTGGATGGCCTTTTTTTCTTCTCCGAGGGCCTCGTTGGCGGTGCTAAAGATTTGTATGCTATGCGCATTGCTGGAAACGTGGGCTTCGTGCTCTACAGACTACAAGGATGCACCCCCCTGCGCTTAGCTAAGCACTAGAACTCGACGAGGTCTTTTTGGGTGGAGCCCCTAGAGCAAGCGTGGGAAGCACCACGAAAAATCCCTCATCGACATAGTCACACAGATGATAGAGCCACTCTCGACGAAATCCCCTGCCGAATGCCGCCAGCGGGCCGTCTCCGACGTACATGGTCCATGGGAGATGTCGCTGCTGAGGTTGCCAAACGAGCTGCTGCTTGCCATCGGCGACTTTCTCGGCTCTGAGCGCGACATCAATGCCCTCGCCCGATGCTGCGGACGACTCTACAACCTTCTCAACCGTGACCTCTATCGATACAATGCCCGACACTCGTGTGCATCTGCCCTGGCCTGGGCCGCCGAACAGGGCCGCACAGGAACTCTCAAGCTCGCATTGCTGGCCGTTGGAGGATCATTGCAGGACAGCGCGCCCTTGCTTGCTGCCGCCAAAAACGGCCACAGAGACTGTGTCGATATCTTGCTTGCCACGCCGGGTGTATATATCAATGGGCAAGACAAAGAATCACGGACCGCCTTGTCTGCGGCATCGGAGTGTGGCCACATCGAGGTAGTTGAGCTGCTCCTGGCGAAAGGGGCCGTCATCTGGCCGCAGCGCTGTTCGAGCTGCGCCCCTCTGAGCCGTGCCGTCAGCAACGAACACTGGGATGTGGCCAAGGTATTGCTGGAGCACGGCGCCAACGTGTACGAAAGCGCCAGTTGCCTCGCGCGGTTTGCGGAGGCATGCGGAGGCGTCGTCACCTTGCTGATGGGTCACAGTGCATGCGATGAGATTGTCACGAGAGACGGCTGGACGATGTTGCCATTAGCTGTAAGAACAGGGGAGGTGGACGCCGTCAAGGCTCTCATCGCAAGCGGTGCGGATGTAAATTTCACGGTCAATGGACGGACGGTCAATGCACGGACGCCATTGCACCTGGCAGTCGAATCGGGCTCAGGAGTCATGATCGAGCTACTGGTGGATCATGGTGCATGCCCCGACACTTGGGTTAGAAGAGGACTCACCCCCTTGCAGCTGGCCATCAGGAACGGCCGTGTGGACTCGGTCAAGCTGCTCATTGGAAGCGGTGCTGATGTGAATCTCGTGGGCGGGCTCGGGTGGAC
This sequence comes from Claviceps citrina, assembly GCA_018360365.1. Classification (NCBI taxonomy): domain Eukaryota; kingdom Fungi; phylum Ascomycota; class Sordariomycetes; order Hypocreales; family Clavicipitaceae; genus Claviceps; species Claviceps citrina. Next base: position 25,074 of record SRQA01000032.1, on the reverse strand, counting down.
ACCCATCAGACTCGCTTCTGACCGCGGCCACGAGGAGATTGTGCGGCTTCTGCTGAATAGCGGCGCAGACGTGAAATCGGGCTGCGGCAAAGACTTGGATGCATTGAGACTCGCGGCCCGGGGAGGGTATGCCGGCGTGGTTGAGCTCCTGCTCGCTCATGGAGCCGATACCACGACCACGGATGAGTATGGCTGTTCTGCACTTCACTTCGCAGCCGAGTATCACCATGCCGATGCCGTCGAGGTGCTCTTACGCTACGGAGCCGATCACTCGGCGACGGACCTAGGTGGCCGTACAGCTCTCTACCTAGCATCTGAACACGGGAACGTGGAGGTGGTAGAACGCCTGCTTGCCGGCGGCGCCGACTACACGATAGGGGACGAGCAAGGCTGGACCGGCCTTCACAGGGCTGCCCATCAAGGCCATTCGGACGTGGTCGAGCTGTTTGTCAAGACGCCCGGAATCTACGCCAATCTGCCAGATCCCCAGGGGCGCACCGCGTTCCATTTTGCCGCCATGAGAGGCCGAATCGAGGTGTTGAATGTTCTTCTTGCGCATCGAGTGTCGGCCTTGATCCCCGACTGCAATGGCTGGCTGCCCCTCCACGCCGCCATCCGGTGCGGCCGCGAGAAGGCGGCACGCAGCCTGCTGCTCGCCGGCGGCTACGTGGCTTACTTCGGCGGCAAGTTGCTCGCGTTGGCGGCGCGCAGCAGCTGCTTGGGATACACGTCGCCGAGCCTGGTGCTTCTGGTTCACGAGCACGTCCAGCGGCAACGGCAAGATGATGCCCGTCCCCGTGCCGCGGACCAGGGTGACGAGCCCGCCGATGTGGACGAAACCACGAGCGGATGTGTCGAGGGTGCGTGCTGGTGCCGGATCTGTAAGTGTTGCCGTATTCTCACCAACGTCTTTTACCAATGCATCGCCTGCGACCCGGACGACTTCGGCCTCTGCGAAGAGTGCTACGTCGGGGCTAAGCACCCGTGCGTGAGGCACCCGTGCGTGAGGAGGCATTCGTTGGATCCGCGGCAGCTGTGCCCGGTCTGTTTGACATGACCGGAGCGAGCCAGTAGTCGCGATTATATCAGGCTGAATCATGGTACGTGAGCCCTCCATCAAGTCACGAGTGCTACGATATGAGTTGCGTTGTGAGCGAATCATGATATGCCCATACCGCGTCTTTGTCTCCTTTTCACCCCCCCCCCCTGATCTTCCCTTCGTTCCTCTCCATTTCTTTCCGTCATTGTAGCTCAAGAGTAGCTTCCTCGGTAGGATTGATAGATGTGAGACCGCCACCTGGCGAGCCTCTTGTTGGAAACGGACATTCTTGCAGTGACTGGGTTGATTGACACGCACCGGTTCTATGCGCGAATCCCCTCCCCCTCTCGCCATTTGCCCCGTTCGCACCCGCAGTATTGGGCGGAGAGACCTGAACGTGCTGCCCGCTCTGCTCGTGAAACTATATTTCACCATGAGGGAGGATTGATTGGTATCTTGCCTGATTTGGAGGGGCACCAGTCATGATTCTGCATGCACATGCTATGCTGTCTTTTTTCTGTCTCTATCTCTCTCTGCAAAAAAGGCAACGCAATGCATGATGCTGAAATTGCACAGGTTGGCCAGCCTAACCGCCCAGCGGTAGAAACCCACAGATTCATGATATCCATGGTCCAACATGGCAAGATTGTTCTTTCTCCCTCGTGCTCTCTCCCTCTCTCTCTCACTCTCTCTCTCTCTCTCTCTCTCTCTCTCTCTCACACACACCCTCGGCCGCTCCTTAGTTTCCAAGGTGTTGGCAGGTGACCTCGGATCCGATGACTTGGCTCTTGGTGAGGATCTTTTTTGATTGTGCCTCTTGAATCTCGTAAATGTCGGCGCCGGCGGGCGTGCGAACTCCCGTGGAATCCATGGCCCGGTTATTGACAAAGGTGATCTTGCCAAAGTTGGCAAATGGGACAAGCTTGTCGTTGTTTGAAAAGTCTAGCTCATGGTCAGCACTTCCTTTATTTCTTTCTCCCTTTCTCCATTTTCTCTTCTTCTTTCTTCTTCTTTTTTTTTTTTGTATATCTCCTTACCTTCCACGATCCATTCGGCAGTAGTGCCACAGATTGGCTTCGGCGCCTTGGGAATCGTCTGCAAGACCTTTTGCCCCGTCGTCAGGTTCTCCAGGCTGGCGTAGCCCGAGCTGACCGAGCTGGCGTTGACAATCATTTTGATCTGGTCGCCGACGCTGATTTTGAAGTCATCCCACTTGTGCGAGTAGTCGGGGTACCACTCATACCAGGCGTCAAAGGTGCCGTCGGTGTAGAAGGACACTCCCGTCTGGAGGATGGCCTGCGGGCACTCGCTGCCGTCGATGCCGACCCACGCGGCGGCGGCGGCACCGTCAAGGCGAACACCTTGACGGCCCGTGACCTTGGGCACCGTGATGGTGCCCTCGACGTAGTGGAATCCCTTGCTGACGAGGACGGCGCCGGCCCAGTTGGGATTGTACCAGGGGGTGGTGTCGCGTTTGGAGACGGCCTCTGAGGAGGAGATGCGTTGGACAGGGCGGCTTTGCATGCCCTTTCTGGCGCCGCGGCCAGGGACGGCGATGGCGGAGGCCGAGGTGAGGAGCGAGAGGACGGTGAGGAACTTCATCTTGAGGGAAGGGAGGGGGGGGGGGGGCGCGTCTTGGATTAAAAGAGAAGGTTTGAAAAGGAATGAAGAAGAACGAAAAAAGAATGTAGTATTAAATTCCGAAGAATCAAAAAGAGAGACGTAGTTGGGCGAATACACAGAACAAAGAGGGTATGGGAGCCAACGCGCCTTGTGAGACAAGACGACGCTTGTTCTTATATACAATCTGGCTTGCGGCCTCGCCCCGTCTCCGCCGGTCCTCTCGAAAACCCACCCGCAAAATAACGCGGAGCCACAACAAGACCGGAAAAACGCTACTTTCCCCCCTAGCAATAGTTGAAACGTCCGCAAAGGACAGACATCAAAGGATGGCCCGGAGAAAGGGGGGGGGGTTGACTGTCGACACACGCCCCCGGCTGTCCTGGCCCGACGAGAGGAACAAGGAACATTGTGCAAATGATGATCATGATGGCGATGATAACATAATAAAAGATCCCCGCAGGTTGGAACCCACGGAAGAGTGAAACACCAGATGGTCGATCACACGCCGTCATCCTCGGGCCCCGCCCCTTGGGGTTCTAACTTCTAGCTTCTTGTCCGCCCCTGAGTGTGAAATTGGTCTGCAGGGGACCCCGATGGGACCCGACGGGGCGGTTTGTGAAAAGCTTGGCCAAGGAATGTCTCCCCTGCTCGCTCGCACTGGACGGCCGCCAACCGCCACCAGAGGCCCGAGGGGAAAACGGAAAGGTAAAACCCCCCGCAAGTTTTTTCTGTTGCACTAAGAAGAGGGTCTAGCGGGCATGGCCGACGCCGAACGCTGAAGAAGTACGTAATGTAGTTTGCCCCTTTTCTATACGGTGTACGGTTTTAGACTTTGGCATTGTGGCGCTGAACGTCGGGGGAAGGAACTGGGTGGGCTTTTTCGGTTTCTGGATCCCACAATTGGAAAACGGTGTCAAGCATCTCGGGCACTTAGGCTATACGCAGACAAAAGGGCGTGGCAGAAGTCACTGGTATGCACGCATATGGGATATGAATATGCACAAAACTTCTCTTGGCTAACAAGCAATGACCCCACCTCGCTGCATATTAATCGCGACAAGCACCAATCATGCATCTTCGTGAAATCATTCATAGAGTGGTAGGCGTACTTAGGACAGAGTACCTAGGCAAGTACTACGGCAGAACCCTTGGATGACATGCACCTACAGGCTACCCCGCAGGGGGGGGGGGTACAGGGGGTTCAGGCCAATCAGGGAGCACTGCCAAGAGCTTGCGATACGGAGGGTGTATCTGCGTCAACTTATTCATATAGGGTTATAGGGTTATATGGATTATCGACATCACGCTTCTATCTGCAGACACATCCAGCTATTGTATGCATAGATGACGGACTTTGGGGTCTGATCCACGAAACGGTGCAAAGTGCGCCCGCGACACAACGCGGTACATTTTGTGTGTGTGTCTATATGGGTCCTCTACTTTGTACTGTCTTCAGCCACAAGGCAGGCAGGCAGGCAGGCAGGCAGGCAATTATTGCGACGCTACAGCTTGTACCTATTTTGAACAGTAGGCAGGAAAAGCAGCTAGAAATTAGTGTATTCTGCTTAAATTCTGCTATTTTTATTAAATATAAGTATCTAAGCGGCCTTAATTAAAAAAATACTTTATAGACTAGGGGTATAAAGGCAGATTTGTAGCTTAGATATAATTTTTATTTTTAAATACAAATCTCCTGCTAAAAACAGCTAGCGGTGTCAATTTTAGCAACTTCCACTTCGTCGCAGAGTCTGCACCGTCTCGTGGATCAGACCCTTGAGACGCGTGGATTTGTCAAGCGAGGAATGGCGACGTTTTCCTTCTTGGGCTGCGTGCTTGGACTTGCCCTAGCAGACTAGCACCCAAGTTTGAAAGGACTTGCCTATTTCGATAAGCTTATACCTCCTAGTATCCATTTCGGCAAGCTTATATCATTGGAATCCAATGGCAGGCAGCACAAGCAAAATCCCCCAATGACGCACCCCCACGTGACGGTAGCAGCCCGACCAAAAGGACATTTCATCGGCCGAATGACAAATAACGTGCATTGAATTTTGATGCAATTCACATGATGGAGGGAAATGCAGATAGATGACGCCTTACGTGGCGTATAGCTGCTGCTGCTGCGACAGTATGTGCGTCTTGACTTGCACGGGGAACCCAAAATTCCAGGTTGAAGCTTTATTCAGTCATCCCTTGACGAGAAAGAAAAACACGACGGAAAAAAAAGGAACAAAAAAAAGTCATACCACGCTTGCCCCATGTTACGCCGCATGCTCCCCCCCTCGTCATCCCCTGTGACATGATACGTTCCATTTCCATCAACAGAGAGACGTTCTTCAGATCTTGTCCCATAATATTTCTTTCTTTATTTCTTTTCTTTTGTTGCAAAAAAGTCGGCCGCAGGTCCTTTTATTCAAATCGCCATGGTCACACTGCACACGTCCTGTCCAGACAGCACATCATACACGCCCATCCGTCCCTCGCTATCGCCTATAATGAGCGACTTGCTATCGGCCGAGAAGCACAGCTCCTTCACCTTCATCAGATCGTCAAACTGGTCGCACTCGGGCCTCCTGCGGCCGGCGTCCATCGCGGTGGCGTTTCGGTCGGGCCAGCACCACACCTCTTCAGAGGACATGACGTCGATGACGGCCAAGGTTCCGCGCGAGCCCGCGCCGCTGGCATGGCAGTACGCGACGTAGCGGCAGTCGGGCGATATGCAGGATGTGCAGTTAGGTATGCTGAACGTGCGTGTCGAGTTGGCCGCCAGGTCCCAGACGAGGACGAACCGATAGGCCACTTGCACCGGCGTGAGGTTGAAGCCGTCGCCGCCGCCTCGGGAGGCCGGGATGGGCACGGTGCGGAAGGCGGCCGGGATCCAGATGGAGACGACGCTGCTACCGTATGTGCTGAGGTCGCAGGGGATGGCCGTGTCGAGCTCTTGATGCTGCCACGGCCGCGCTACGCGGTATGGCTTGCTGCCGGCGGCAATGCCGTTGTCGTGCGTTTCCCATGCCACGAGCAGCGTCTCCTTCTCGGGCGGCGGGTGTCCGGGGCGAGGGGGACGGGGCCCGGCGGCCGCGACCAAGAGCGGGCTTGTTGTGGAAAGAGCCAGCTCGGGGTATTGCGGCACGAACGGCAGGTTGGCTTCGCCGAGTTTGATGCTTCGCACCCGCACGAATGGCTTCTTCTCCCGCGTGGCTGCGTAGAGGTCAATTGTGTCCGTGTCGCCCCGGTATGTGGCGAAACGGCCCCATCCGTGGTCATACACCTCCATTTTCGCGGCTGCCCATCTGTCTGCATGATCGATGGTCTGAAGACTCTTCTTCCGCTCCCAGTCCCAGATCTCGACAGAACTGCCAAACTTGGTGGAAATGGCGATGAGCTTGCATGATTCTGACAGGATGGCATGGCTGCGGATCAGGTAGTCTCGCCCCCGAGAACGCGCCTCGGTGTAGGACGAGAACTTGATGCTGTTCACAAGGGCGCCGCCGGCGTGCAGATTCCACACTTTGACGTGGTTGTTGCCGTGCTTGCTTGCCAGTGTGGACGACGTGGGCGAGACATCGAGATAGTGCACGCTGTTCTTGATGCGCTTGTCATCGGAGACGACGAGGCTCTTGAAGTTCAGGTCCAGGGATGACAGGTCGCTGTGTCGAGAGTCGGAAAAGCGTGTCAAGTGTGTCGACGCCGGAGACGTCAGGGAAAATGGACCGCTCGGGCCAGAAGTTATGCTTGCGGAACGGTCCGAGTAATGAGACGAGTGCAGGCTGCTGGCCATGGAGAGTTCTGATGGCCGACGTCCGAGGGATATCGACGACCCGTTTGCCTTGGGCGGCAGAGCAGGCAGTGGCTTCGTCGGCGCAGGATACAGGCTATAGGTAGGATGGTGATGAATTGAGGACGTGTTTGAGGGGCGTCTTGCCGAGCGTGGTGACTGTCCTTCGTCGGAGGTAGATCGCCTCGGGAGACTTTCGTGCGTACGCGTCTTTCGAATATCCATGGTGGTGTCGATACTGGTCACTGACTGCATCGAGACTTTCTTTGCGAACGGATCGGTTGGCAGGTAGTAGTATTTGTTGCTGTTGCTGTTCCCGTCGTTGTGAGAGCTCTTCATATCCACGGCGGCGCCCAATGAAGGCATCGTTGTTTCTCGCTCTGAAGCCCTGCATCTGCGAAAGCCTGCTGGCGCTTGTGAAGGAGTACGATGGACTGATGCAGGTTTAGGAGAAGACGAGAACAAAGTAGCAGGCCGAGGCGAAGCGAGCGGGCGGACAGCTCGTGGACTTGTATGCTTCACGATATGCTTACACAAAATACACAAGGTGGGTGCTCGCCGATTGTGAGACGAGCCGAGGGGGGCGCGTCGATCCCTTGTATCCTTCCGGGGGGATTCATGTCCAGACGCCAGAGTCCAGGTGCAGGTGCATGTCCAGATGCGGGATGGACGGGGCGGGGGCGCGCGTTAGTATCTGCCTCCATCTCGTAATACCACTCATGTCAGAGTCCAGACTGAGAGCCAACAAGCGTCGTGGAGATTGGAACCGCGAGCAACGCAATGCAGGCAGGCCGTCGCAGGAGCCGTCACAGGAGCCGTCGCAGGAGCCGCCAGGGATTGCCCCCGATTTCCCTGGTCAGGCGCAAGCAAGGTCATTGGTAGCCGGCCAGCGACATGTCGAATTCCCACTCTCGACTCCTCGAGTCTCTCGAGCCAGTGTCGCCAGAAAGAAGGAAGAAAGAAAGGCAGAAGGTCTCTGAAACGTTTACTGGCAGACGGTGCCACTGGCCAGACACACGGGCGGATGTCGCGACTCCCCCAGAGTCCGGGCGTCGTGCACAGGCAGCACTGCACTCTCATTGGCCATGGCTCGTCCGATCCGCCCCCCATCCCCCCTTCCCCCTTCCCGCGGTCTCAGGTCTCGCAGGCGGCAGCCCACAGCCCCTGCAATCCAATCACTCGGCTGCGTGAGGATGGCATCAAGGCACAAACAGCGTGTTTTATGGGCATTACGTCGCTCCGTGGTCGCATGGTTTGTGGTACTGAGCAGTGAGGACTCGGTTCTGTCTCGTTCGTTCGACCTGTCTTGAGCGGTCGGCTCGTCCCTTCCTCGTCGAGTCGTCGATGCAGAAATGCCGAAATGGGAGGAAGGAGCCCACCCCCCTGCCGTCCCAACTTCCAACTCAACTGTGCCCGAGTCAAGTCCTGGGCCGAGAAGTAGGCCCTTGCCCTTGGGAATATCTACTCTGGGATAATACATACTGACCCGGCTCCACCCGATTTTCCACGACAACGACAACAACAACGCCACCACCACCACCATGGCCGCCATCTCCACCGCCCATCTCAGGATCGCCCGCCCAACCGATGACATCGAGGCCCTTCTGCCATTCTACCGCGACGGACTGGGCTTCGCGGTACTCGCCCGCTTCCACAATCACCAGGGCTTCGACGGCGTCCTGCTGGGGTGCCACCCGGACGCGGGTGCCGCCGCGGGATACCACCTCGAGTTCACGTCCAAGGCCGGCCACCGCGCCGGGAGGGCCCCCTCGCAGGACAACCTGCTGGTCTTTTACCTCCCCGCGCCGGACGCCTTTCGAGGCGCGGTTTCGCGCATGAGGGACGGGGGCTTCGAGCCCGTGCCCAGTTTCAACCCCTACTGGGATGGGTGTGGGGAGACGTTTGAGGATGCCGACGGGTACAGGGTTGTGTTGGCGAACATGGCGGCGCCGATTGCGCAGTCCGATGCGTGATGATGATGCGTTTGTGTGTTGGCACGGTTTTTTTTTTCTTAGAATCGTGTCGGCATAAATTGGGGAACGCACTGCGCGAACGAATCTGCGAGTTTTGCATTGTTTGCTACGGTCGTCTATCTACATACATGATATAGCGCACAAAGCATCGTCGCTCACGCCGAATACGGACCATATCTCCACCGTCTGCTGTTCTCTTCCACCCACCACCGGGAAATAAAGGCCGCCTCCTCGGCCCACCGGGCCGTCTCGCGACCGAACCTGGACTGAATCTTGCCCAGGAAGGACGCGAAATTGAAGCCCTGGACCGGGTCCGCCTCTTTCGGGTCAGAGACCAGCTCGGTAAACTGCCACTCCACGTTGTCAATCACGGGGACGATGAGCCGCAGGTTGGGCCTCCGGGCGTCCCGGACGCTGAGCATGGCCCGGCCGGGGTTCACGAGGGTGAACTGCCAGTTCCCCTGACCCGTTGTTGCGGTCGCCATCTTTTGCTCTCGAAGCAGCGACTGGCCCTCGTAGATGGACAGCAAATCCACAAGGGCCTGCTTCTGGGATTTGGCGAGAGAGTTGGTCTTCAGCAGGAGGTCGAGGACTGTGGGGAGGATCTGCGAGGCAATCACCGGATCGTCCACGTGCACGGATGGCAGCTGCGGGTGGGAGATGACGAGTGGGACGTGATTGCTTCCAACGTTGGGGTTGTAGTACGACGAGACGATGTCGTTTTCCGGCATCGAGAGCCCGTGGTCGCCGACCACGACCAGGAGCGTGTTATTCGAGGCGCCCTCTTCTTCGAGGATGGCCAGGATCCTGCCCAGCCAGCGGTCGTCGTAACCGATGGCGTTGAGGTAGTGCGAGAGGTCTCTGTGCTTGCCATTTGCCAGAGGCACGTAGCTCTCCTCATCCGGCATCCGAAACGGGTGATGGCTGGTGCTCGTGATGTGGGAGAGAAACAGTCGCTCGTTGTTGTTGCGCGCCGAGGAGAATGAATCGCGAATGTACTCTTCCAGTGGCGTCTCTACCATGCCGAAGTAGTTGATGTCGGGCAGCTCAACGGGCCCGAACTTGGCTTCCCTGCTTCTCAGGTACTCGCTGTCGATCAGATTGTCGCTGGTGTAGCCGACTGCCCTCATCAGGGGCCGGAAATTGTCAAAGTCGAGCGTGACGGACTGCATGAAGCGTGAGACCCATTTGTAACCGGTAAAACCATCCTGCGTGCCGACCGTTTCGACCTTGTTCAATGCATCGAAGATTTGGGCGAGGCAGGGTTGGTAGATGTGGTGGTTGTATTCCAGGTTAAAGTCGGCCACGAGCGGTGTTACTCCGCAAAGGGTCCCCGTGAGACTCTTGAGGGTATAAGTCGACGTGGTGAATGCGTTGTTGAAGTTGATGCCACCTCTTCGTTTCTGCTCATCTGGCTCATGCTCGAACCCATCGTCATAGTCGCCGGTGAGATAATTCGCGTTGCGCGTCAGATTCGACAGCCTGTCGTGAGCATCTTGGGGTAGGGCTTCGGGGAGATATGAATCTAGCAGTTCGGTCCAGATCATGTCATTCTTCTTCAGTGGGAAGACGTCCTTCCTCGTGCTCTCCAGGAAAACGAACATGACGTGGCGCAGCTCAATGTCCTTGAGGCTTGTTTGTAGCATCGGGATGATGTCCGAATCGAGGTTCGATATTTTTAACGGATCCGCCGCGGCGCTGTAGTGTTCCTTGCCGTCATACCAGTCTGCGAAGCCTCCGATTCTCGGCTCATGCGACAGCCACGGCCAGACGGGGGTTGGCCTCAGGGCCGTCGTGTTGTCCCACCGATGATTGATACCATTTCCGAAGAATGGATCCAATTTCTCCAAATTTGGCGACGAAGAGGAGAAGTCGACAAAGGGCAGCAGAGCCGAGGTCCATGACAGGAAGACTAGTGAGCTTTCATGCGGTCGGACTACTACGAGAACGAATTGCGCGACGAGGGTGCCGACGACCAAGCAGTACAACAAGGCCTTGATATACGGCTTGCCTTTCCGCAAAGTTGACGTCCAAACACCAGGTTTCTCTCCGCTGAACTCCCGCTGCGTGGCGTCGTCGCCGTTGTCGAAGCTGTCGCCGTTGGACCCGTCGATGGCCATGTATCGTACCTCTGGTGAGCCGTATGAGCCATCTTTCCTCAACCTGGTGCACGGCCACTTGATAGCGTTGGTCGCGAGACCATAACCATCAAACAAGACGTCCTGGAACAGCCACGAGATGGCCAACAGACCGCAGACGACTGCCAGAAAAGTGAATGCGCCCGACAGCAAAAGGGCACGTGAGGACGCATCGCTCGCAAACGCGATGTTGCGCCAGTGTATCTCGGATCCAGTCAGCAGGAAGAAGCAGGTGTTGATGGTGCCGAGCGCGGTGACCCAGAAGACGAAGACGGTGATGAGGATTTTTGCGGGGACTTGTGCCAGTCGGGAAGCATGTAGCACATCGTGGTCGAAGAGCAGACGAAGGACGAGTATGGCTGCGCTATCTTGGGCAAAGAAGGAAAGGATCCAGCGGTGCAATTGGACCGTTGGCAGAGCCGAGACGTGCGTGTATATGTGAACAGCCTTGGCCACGAGTATGGATACCGCAGCAAGGGAGAAGACAAAGCTAGGGCTGTAGAAGCGAGAGCACATGGCCAAAAGCAGTCGTCTTCTCGGCAGACTGAACGTTGTCGGCGACAGCCGTGTCTGCTCGGCCGAACTCCATCTGGATCCCAACGGAGCACGATGCGGTTGAGCGAGCATCATGGCGATGTGCGTGGTCGGCCAAAGGAAAGGGAGAGAAAAAAAAACGGCATCCCAGCGGATGGCAACTCGGCGAGAGTGCGAGCGTGAGCACGGATCTCACAACATCGAAAGCAAGGCTGATCCGGCCCTCGCAGGAGCCTCCAGGGGTGATCTGGGGGACACGGCAACGTCAGCAGGGTCACGGACTCATGGCTGATGTTGATGACTTGTCCCGAGGGCCCTGACTAGCGAATCACAAAATGAGCCTTGGACGCCTTTGCCCATTGATTCCCTGGCTGCTCATGTGCGCGGAGACGCCGCCGAGCAACGACCAACGAGTCACGACGACGTGTTGGCCAGGTTGGCCAATTTGGCCACTGTACGACGTGGCCCACCGATCATCGGGGCAAGAATCTCTCTCGAGTCTCTTCATTGTCTGGTGCCGGCAGCCGTCGCGAGCCCGACCTCCTCGGGCGCGGAGAGGCTCCTACGATGATTTCCGCAGGGATTGGATGAATAAGATGCAGAGCGTAAAAACGAGGCTTGCCCGCGACAATGGGGGCGCTGCTATTCGGAGGCTGGCGCCCGGGGGGGCTTTTCTTTTTTTTTTTTTTTTGGGCTCATCGGAGCGGTGCTTTTAGCGTCTCCATAATTTCGACAATGGAGACTTGTAAGTTATGGATTGGATCATCGCCCAAGTTGGCCTTTTCTCGATTGAGCTAGATCCAAGTTTCATGAAACGCCACGTGTTCCTGGCGCTCTCTTGATTTCTTTAAAACATTTCAACATGTCTAGTACGAAGAGAAGCATCATCATCTTGAGTTGCAAGTTTGTTCGCGCGTCCCTGTACTGTCGCGCCGCAGCTTGCCCACACAGCGAAACGCGGGCTTCAAATCATCAGGGGCCAACTGCAAGCCCAATTTCGCCACATGTACGCAGCAGCACAACCGGCAATCCGAGGTCGCCTGCCGCCTCAGCCCGCCTGGCGCCAGGGGCTCCCTTGTCGATCGGTGCGCCAGGATGCGACGTGCCTACGAGGTGCCACCGTGCCATCCAACGACCCGGGCTCCCAGCCTCCCGCCGCCTAGCCATGGAGTATCCGAGCAGATGATCAGGAGCTTTTCCTCTGTTTCTTTTGCTCCGGTTAAATCTCCACCTCAAGAATGAAGCTGCGTGTTCCGAGAGCCTGCCTTCTGGACAGACGGAAGGAAAGCTGTCCAGTGGACCGGAGACCACCAAGGGGTGTATGTTGCGATGTTTTTTTTTTTTTCGCTTCCCACTTCTGCGCCAAAACTGAACTGAGCAGGAACAGACGAAATGGGTTTCCGACTGCCACAGCCTCTTTCGCAAGCACCCCAGGGCGAGAAACAACCAATTTCATCCTCCATTCATGGGACGACGTGGTGGTTCCCCCGGCATCGTGTCGGGGCAACGACGTACGCATCCTCGATCCTCGATGGCAGTCTTTGCGTGAGCAAACAGCATTTAGAATCTGGTAGCGCCACGACCCGCGATGTGTTTGACAAGCTTTGGCAATCCAGCACTTTCAGATGCACTTCTTTGACTGGATTCGTGTTATCTCTACTACGGCGTTCACATTGGTGGCCAGAGACATTCATTTCAGTTTCAAAGAGGAAAAAAGAGGAGAGAAAAGAGTGGATGGAAGTCAAGACTCGACCGCCTCAAGTCTGGCGAGCATCTCTTACAGGACAGGACAGTGTTGACGTCATCTTGCACCCTCTTCCTTCCTTGATGTCGACAATGATCAAGCACACGCGAACTGTCAAAAGGATTGGGCATCCCATCTCTCACCATTCCAGACTCGGTCGCAAGCCAATTCTAGCACAATTTGGGGAGATTGCAAGCGTAACGATTTCATCAGCATTTGACCGGCCCCTCCCTTCTAGCTACACACATTTCTTACGACTGATTCCATGAACGAAAACGTATCCATCATGAGGTTTTTGACTTCTGGCCGAAGAAATGTATCCTCCCACGACCGACGCACCATGAAAGAAACAATCGACTCATACGGCCGGTCGGTGAGGATGCTAGGAATCCTGTAACCAGGCCCTTAGATGCAGTAGGGGCTGCCGTTCTGGTTGTTGAAGTAGCAACCGGTGTGAGGAGGGCAGTATCCACCGAACTATCGGCCTGGTCAGCATCCTTCTTCCCCCCGATATGGTCCCGGTGGCAGTTGCTGGATGTACTCACGACCCATTCTTTGCTAGTGTTGCAGACATCCCAGCCGGGCTGGCCCGACGCAGTATGGTCATCGCATCGGTAGGTGCCGGGCTGGCACTCGTCGTGAGAAGACTCCGCGGGCAAGGCAAAGGCAATGCCCGCAAGAGCTGCAATGGTGACTGCGAAGAACTTCATATCGACTGTCGTAACGAGGAGATTTTAGACTGACGATGTGTGTTGTTGTTGTTTTGATCTTGGATGAAGACTTTTCTTGTTCGAGGCAGATCCACGAGCCTACTTATACCCAGATCCTCCAGAGTTCGACCGCATAAGAAGGGAGGCTGAGGAGGTCATAGTGTTCATGTTAAGGCCATTTCGTGCATCGTGTTTGACCGCCACCCCGTATCGACAGCGTGGCGCATCATCCTAACAGCCTCATCCGAACCATCTCAATGCCTCTATCAGAGGGGTCCATTGTCGTCGGGCGACGAGTCAGGCGACCGCGTCGACGAGCTGAAGTGAAGTGCTGGCGTCAGATGCGCGGGTACCCATTAGAAAGTCACGAGCGACGACCCGGGCATCCGGCAACTCAGCCTCTTCTTTGCCCTCTTCTGCAGTGGCGCCGGACTTCTCGGCTGTCGGGAACAACGCGTGGCATCGAGTGAATTCAGCAGTCCGGGGTCGTCATGATATTTTTGTGGCAGCGAGCTGAATGCCTGATGCCGCCTCAAGTACCCAAGTGGGCACACATCCAAGCAACTGGGATTTCAGACAAGCCGGCTTAGCCGATTTTTCTGCTTGCCGGGGTTTCCGACATTCACGCTTCCGACTCGAAAATCTGCTTACTTGAAGGAACCGCCCGCTGGGTCACCCCAGTACGTAATTGAATGGGGCTGAGATGGATCATCTCCTTCTTTCTTCTTTCTTTTTTTCTCCTATTTTCTATTTCCACCCAGCCCGGGCCTCCAGCCCCATACGATTTGTGATTCCTTCCCCGGTATCCCTTGACCCGTAAAGGGCATTGTCGATGCGGGAGTCATGAATCGTCACGGGCCGAGTGTAGTTGGAGTGTAGTTGTCGCGCGGCTGTGCCACGTCACCGGGCGAGCGTGACTAGATGTTTGTTTTGGGGATTTTGCGCCACTGAGCCAATTCATCGCCAATCGTTGGCACGTTGCCGTCGCAATCTCACATGAGCTGCAAGTGTATGGAAATTCGACTCGCTTCGCTTCTCCATCTCGAGACCTGTGTGGCGATGAACGAGCAACGGCTTTCCCCGCCAGCCGAGACCGACCCGCCACCGGTGAAGAAGTCTGGTGAGCTCGTTTCTGGTCACGCGTCCCCTGCGTGGGAATCCTGGACTCCTGGGGCAGTGATTGACCAAAAATAGCACACAGGCTGGCTTCTCTCTCTATCTCTTGTTCCTAGATGGCGCGGCCAAGAATTGTTGGATCAAAACGCGAACCTGGTGCTCACGTGACTCCCACCAGATGCATCATCTCGCACATCTCCGTTACGATGGCGCAACGGTCGGACACCGGAAACCGGACACCAACCGAGCGGCAGGGCTGTGACGCTGCATCGCCTGGTCGTGGTGCCCGTCCTTCTTGCATTTAATAGGCTTTCTTCGTCTGGGGAAACGCCCTCGTGAGGCAATGCGTTGTCAGGAAGATGCGAGACGCGGCCCGAGACGCGGCCCGGCAGAGAAAAGGGATGCTTCTCACATAGGAGAAGAATTGTGTTGCCTGCTACCAAGAGGCTATCGAGAGGTGCGTAGGTATCCAGCTTCTTGGCAAGAGCGCACTCAAGAAACGGAAACAGGGGCAGTTCGGTGTGGCATGCCGCATGAACACGGGAACTCGGGAGGACGCCCAGCTTTTTGTTTTTTTTTTTGTTAGAGAAAAGTCCTGCGGAAACACTTGATTAACCTACAGTATTGTCCGCATGCTGTGCTGTTCCCTGAAAAAGATGCCCCCAGCGCCCGCTCGCCCAATTGTGCAGTTCAACTCATCGGGTTTCTCAAACGTTGGACGACCACCGCAGCTACCCGGTACCCGAGATGCGAAGACCCCCAGAACGATCCAAAAAAAGAGGCGAATGTAACCCGTCCGCTTTATGAAAACCCCCAGTGTCCGCGTCGCTCTCCCTTTTTTTCTATTCCCCTTTTTTGTCTCCGACAATTTGCCCTTGGGCGAGGGCAAGCAGCGCCAGAAGACGTGAGAGTTGGTTTTTGCAGGTTGTTGGAAAGCCTGACATCGTCGGCTGCAGCACTGAACAGTGAGACGGATGTGCAACAGTCAACCCCCCTTCCCCTTGCATGAAGGTGGTAGCAACGCGAGCAAAAAAAAAAAAAAAAATCCAATTACACATACGACATGGTCTCAAGAGCGACTTTCTTTTTGCTAGGACCGCACTTGGATGGGTTCTTCTCTCTCTCTCTCTTTTTCTTCTCACTTTCGCCAGGTGCACCTAAACCAAAAGATCGCGCAGGTACATGGTTCGTGTGGTCTCGTGGCTGTCGACTCCAGATGTCCTTCCCTTTCCGCTTTCAGATCATCAGGGCACGCGAAGATGCTAGGGCGATTGACGACTGATTGCCCAGACTCGACGACGGAACCATGACTGGATTAGTCTTGGCGGAAGGGGCTTGTCGAGGAGGCCGAGTCGCGCCCCGGTGGAAAAAAGAAAGAAAAAGCAAAAAAAAAAAAAAAAAAACACGGTCAAAGAACGTTTGTTGGAACAGAAACCAGAAAAATTAGACATTTCGCCATGATAAGCACGATTCTATCTCCGCGCACATCTCCTCCACCTTTTTCTCTATCTTTTGATCACATCATCACACCATGCCCAAACTGCAGGAACCAACGGGTTGCTGCGGAAGCTTCGGAACCGCAGGGGTACAAAAACAGAAGCAGAAACAATCATGAAAATAAGAACACCCCTTTTCTTCCTATTCCAAATTCCAGAACGCAGCCCGCTGTTTCTGGAAAATTTCTGTTGTCCCCTGTCTCCTCCCCTCGAGGCGGCGCTAAACCTGTGTGAGCGAGGCACATGTAAGGGCGCAGTTGCTTCCATGCATTATTTGCATTGTGATTGATCTGCGACAGACATTGGAGAACAATATGCGGCTCTGAGAAAGCATAAGGAATCCCATATGTACGCCATTGTCTCGGTATGGTAGCAATTGGGCGAAAGCTTATCGAGACGCAGATGCAGATAGTGAGATAGATACCTACCTACCTAGGTAGTAGATATGGATGCAGGATGCAGGTAGATACCTATCTAGTAGCTACCTACCTAGATAGGTATCTAGTAGCTACCCTTGTTCTTGTTCCCGAGTCTTCGCCGAATGCGGCCATTCTTCAGCTCGTCGATATTTCCCCGACCGACCCTGATTCCACTCGTATCACACCAGGGACCACACACCACACACCACACAGACACACAACTGCGCCTCGTTGTTTCTTCTTTTTCCAATGCTGACAGAATTCTCCGCATCGCTGCAGTCAGACCCCACCCCCAAAGATAAAAAGAGTTAGAAAAGGAAGGGGGGAGGGGGTGGACGTCGGCCTTTGATGTTGCCAGCCCTGACAAGGCCGCAACCAATCTCGAGTCTCGACTCGTCATACGGACGGAGCTCTGTCTGAAAAATGGCACCTGTCGTGTGTAGCGCAATCGTCCTTTCGCTAACTGATTATCTGCAAATGAAGAAAGCTGACCTTGTTTTTTTTTCCTCGCCCAGGAATGTATTTCCCCAAAACGGTTTCGGCCTTGAGACCCAAACGAGCAAGGCTCTGGATGATAAGGTGTTTACCCCCTCTCTTCAATTTAGAGCTAGGTACTAGGCAATGAGTGGGCAGATATGCAGCAGCGTCCAGGTGTTTCGTTGGCTGCAGGCGTCGCATTAGACAAATCTGAAAAGATTTCTCCGACTCGGCCGTTGGAATGCGTCATGTTGATGCCACGAGCGAACCGTCTGCGTCCCGACTTGGGTTATCAAAAGGATGGCCAGGTGATCAGGTTTGTCCGCTATTGAAAGCTAGAAATGCGGGTGCGGAAGCGGAGGTGGCAATGGCGGAAGACGCCCGTGATGGTGTTGGCAGGGTCTCGCCGGTCTTACCACGGCACCTTTTTTTGGGGGGGTTTTCTTTGTTTTGCAGGGTCATTTGCAAGTTTCAACCAATCTGAAGGGTGTCTTTAGTCTTGGGACAAAAAACCAGCCCCAGGCCATTGAACCCCAAGCAAGTGTCATGTCCGGCCAGGGTCCAACACCCCCTCCCCTCCATCAGCATGATGTATCACAAAGCTTGTGCTGCTGATCGTTTTTATAACGGCGAGGCTGCTGCTTCTTCTGCTGCAGGCGGGACGTCCACTTTGTACTTTGTTTTCTTTTCCGTGGCGCTCTGACGACCAAAAGTGTAACCGGGGCCTTTTTTTTGCAAAACCGCCGTGACAACTCTCCCAGGAAAAGGGTCGTTGTGGCTTCCTTCAGCAAGACCGTACGACTTGGTAGCTCATCGACGCGACAAAGACAAGAACGAAGGGGCGCAATGGCGGAAAAGCTTGACAATGAGCACTCGGCTGATGAGGAAAAGGGGCATATTCATGCTCCAATTGAGGGCTCCAGCCAGGTCGTGACCAAGGATGTGGTTTCGTCCGAAAGACATCCCGATTTCCTCACCCGAAATGGCTTGACTGTCGAGTCGTTCAAGAAGGCGCATTATGGCAAGGGCATCGTTGAACTCGAGCGCCCCATGAAGGCCCGGCATCTGAACATGATTGCCATCGGCGGCTCCATCGGCGCAGGTTTCTTCGTGGGATCTGGCAGTGCCCTGGCCAACGGAGTAAGTAGTTGTTCTGAAGTGTTTTGACCAAGTACCTAGGTATGTTACTATCATCAGGACTGGGGTGGCTAATGCGTTGCCACACAGGGGCCTGGTTCGCTATTGATCGATTTCGGCATCATCGGCATCATGATGTTCAATGTTGGTAAGTATCTTTACCCTTTTACTCCAATAGGCTTGAGCGATACGGCCCTCGTGATGCGTTTCATATCATTTCGTACTCCTGCTTCGCGCTATCCGTCTCGTCGACCGCTGACATTCACACGCAACAGTACATGCTCTGGGAGAACTCGCCATTTTATTCCCCGTTTCCGGCGGCTTTTATACCTATTCATCGCGATTTGTTGACCCGTCTTGGGGTTTCGCCATGGGGTGGAATTACGTCCTGCAGTGGGCCTCCGTGTTACCACTCGAATTGACCGTGTGTGGCATAACAATTCAGTATTGGAACCCCGACATCTCCGTTGGCGTCTGGATCGCTGTTTTCCTCGCAATTATCATCATCATCAACGTTTTCGGCGCCCTTGGCTACGCCGAGGAAGAGTTCTGGGCATCGACCTTCAAGCTTATCTCTATTGTGATCTTTATGATCATCGCGCTGGTCCTGGTTTGTGGGGGCGGACCGAAAGACGGGCGCTATAACTCGTACTGGGGTGCCCGTTATTGGTATGACCCGGGCGCTTTTAAGAATGGGTTTAAAGGCTTCTGCTCTGTGTTTGTCACGGCTGCTTTCTCATTTTCCGGCACCGAATTAGTTGGCCTTGCCGCCGCAGAGTCGAAAAATCCGGCAAAAGCCATGCCTTCAGCTATCAAGCAGGTTTTCTGGCGAATTACGCTATTTTATATTCTCGGTCTATTCTTCGTCGGCCTCTTGGTTGACGACCGGGATCCAGCTCTCCTGACCGCAGGATCGTTCAATGACCCCAAGGCTTCGCCATTTGTGCTTGTTGGAAAATACGCCGGCCTTCACGGATTCGATAGCTTCATGAATCTGACCATTCTCGTCTCGGTCCTTTCTATTGGTGTGTCCGGTGTGTATGGAGGCTCCAGAACTCTGACAGCCCTCGCCCAGCAAGGCTATGCCCCTAAGATCTTCAGCTATATCGATAAGTCAGGCCGGCCGTTGTTCTCCGTCATCCTCCTGATCGCGTTTGGCTTCATTGCGTTTGTCAGTCTCAGCTCCGACGGTGCGACTGTTTTCACATGGCTGCAAGCCATCTCCGGTCTTGCAACCCTCTTTACCTGGGGTTCGGTTTGCTTGGCGCACATCAGATTCCGCAAGGCGTGGGCATACCAGGGCCACACGCTTGACGAGATCCCTTTCCGAGCTGCTGGAGGCGTCTACGGGTCCTACCTGAGCCTCTTTCTCTGCTTCATCGTTCTCATTGCCCAGGTGAGTTCATCAATTCAGGCCACTCTGCTGCGCCAGTTTTCATTCTTCTTTATGTTGCTTGCACCCGCTAATCAATGGATGCAAAAGTTTTATGCTGCCATCGTGGCGCCCCCCGGCAAGAGCGGCATGGCCACGGCCGAGAGCTTTTTCCAATCATACCTTGCAGCACCCGTGATTCTGTTCTTTTGGGCAGTTGGCTATTTGTGGAAGCGCGAGGGGTGGATCCGAACACACCAGATTGATGTCGATACCGGACGTCGAGAGGTGGACTGGGAGGAAATCAATGCCTATCGAGCCAGGATCGCGTCGTATCCAAGATGGCGTCAGATTCTCCACAAGACCTTTTAGAGTCGTGGAGAAGGACTGTCTGTATGTGGCCTGTGTTGTACGAGGAGGCATGACTTGTTGCGAGCCTCAACTTCTAGTATCCTAGATTCGCACTATATGTGATAGGGACGCTATTAATACCCATGCGATATCTTTATCTACAAGAGAGCACCAGCTGTACTAACGAATTCTGTGATCGCGTGCCCAAATGCATGATAGTGATGAGGCATTTCGGGGGTGGTGGTGGTGGTGGACAATGACATTGACTCATTGACTTGTGTGAATAGTTCAGTTGCGCTTATCAGCGGTGCAGTATTCATCAACAGCTTGACAGCTGGCACAGCCGGCACCTACAGGTAACGAACGAATGCTGTAGCTCGTCGAGGAAGGTCCAGTTACCACGTGTTTGGGTTTGGTCACGTCACAGTGGACATTTGTCTGGTCTAGTCTTTGCAAGCACAGACGCGGGAGCTTCTGGCTTTCATGGTGTGACGTACGTGACTCGTCCAACACTATCCACCTCAAACATCAAAACTTGTCTCACCCGTTCGTACTCGCTTCGTCGTCGCCAAACCCGTCATGGCGGGCTCGGCGCATTTCTTGTGCATACTGCTTATCGTCCTGGCAATCACCAGCACCGCCTCGGCATTTGGTGCGGGCGCTGTGCCCGCCGACAGCGAGTTCAAAGAGTTTGTTTGGAGACACGGCGACATCGCCGAGGTTCTGCGTTTCGTGCCCATCAGCTTCATCACGCAGCAGAGCTTCACACGACTGCAGCGGCGGCAGATCTACTTTGGCAACTGGCTGCGCGATTTCTCCCAGGTGGTCGATACGACATGTCTGGAAAACGTGCCCGAGCCTGTGCTTCGCGCCATCGTCTCCGTCCTGGCCATGCTGGAGTTTGGCTTTGCGACGGACGAGTTCGAGGTCACGAGGGAGCGTCTGGGGTGCTACACGCACGTGGAACACATCGACAACCCACGCGGGTACGATGAACACGCCAAGAAGGTGGACAAGCGGCTGCGGGGTCCCGTTGATCCCAGAGAACTCGAATTCGACCCCAAGTCTGGCATGAAGAACTACATTGCCAACTCCTCACAAGGCTGGGACACTTCGGCAGACTACATTCGGCGCCAGTTGGAGCGATGCATTGAGCTGGGAAGGCGAGGCCGCCGGGGGGATCACGGCGCGCAGAAGGAATCCTTTATTCACCTAGGGGCTGCTCTCCACACCTTGGAGGACTTCTCCGCGCACAGCAACTTCATCGAGCTCTGTTTGCTGAAGATGGGAGAACGGGGCATCTTTCCGTACGTTGGCGAGAAGTGCAGAGTCAAGCCTCCCTCCCGCTTCAGGAGAAGACGCCCAGTAGCGCCCCTGGTCACCGGCACTTTCGGCATGCTGGATATCTTTCACAGTCTCTTGGGCGAGGCTGACGATATGGCCATCCTGCAGTCAAAGGGGACACTTGGAGATCTGGAGAGCAAGCTTGGATACGGGACTATGGCATTTGACCAGATGTTTCAGGCCATCAAAACCGCCATCGCAGCCGTCCAAAATTTCTCGTCCGAAAACTCGGCACTACTTGAGCAGCTCGAGACGGTTCAGATGATATTCCAAAAAGCCAAGGATAGTTCGCCTTCATCGCCCCAACCCGAGGCCGATGAATTGGAGTCGGTCGATGGAGTGGTCGATGCCAACATTCTCTGGCAGGCTGTCGAGCCAGTCTTTTTCATCCACGACCGAATGAAGAAGTGGCTGATGGAAGAGTCGTCGACAAGTGACCCCCTGGAGGACAGCACAGCAGAAACACAGCTCGGATCAACAACAAATCGCGTCGTGTTTCAGTTCCTAGGTCTCATTATCGAGTCATCCGTCAAGGAACTGCGGAATGCACTCAGAGCGGCCAAAGTGAGGGTCGATGAAGAAGCAGCACAGTCCGATTCAGCAGCGATATATGAGGACGGCTCAACGGCATCGGACCCCAGCCACTCTGACTTGTCCAAGGATCATTTCAGCAACGTCTTGAATCCACCAGCGGGCCTTGTTGCGACCGTGACAACGAACTGGACGACGCAGCAAGTTGTCAAATGCTGGGACGACCCCAATTTGAGCGCGGACGACACCATCCGCAAGATCCTGGCCATACTGCACCATCCCGCTTTCCCGAAGAAGAAGACGCCAATACAGAAATACATGTTTGAGGTGGTCCAAAGGTGGTGGCGCGGCATGTCTGACGAAGAAAGAGCAGTCTTACGGTCGCAGCTTACCAAAGAGAGCATCAAAGTTCGAGGCCACGAAAATCACAAGCTCACAATGCAGGATATCCAGGGGAAGAAGAGGGGCCCGGGTCAATTCCCAGGCTCGCGGCTCGCCGTACGACCACCGCCTGCTCGAACGTCGTTTCCCTTGCAATGGGCCGTCAACGAGGCAGCGTCTGACTTGTCATGGGCGGTTGGATCCGTTGCGAAGTGTGTGACGGTCCCGGGCGGGGCTCTCGTCAGTGCTGTTTATCACGTTGGGGGTGCCATTTTCACTACTTTCCGCGCGACTTACACGGCGTCTAGAACCATGGTAAGCGGTGCACGGGAAGTCGCTGCCAAATGGTGGCCATGTTGATCGGACCAAAGTAAGCCGAGGGCTCGCTGGCCGTGTAGTTGCAAGTCATCAATGCGTCAAGGTCGACCTCGCAGGCTTTTTGACCAGAACGAGGTGAGGTTGCGCTGCCGGCGTTCCAGGTCACGGCATAAGATGATCCGGGCAGATCAGAAGAAAAATAGATAAGAAGGACAGGGATGGGACTGAGGGGAGGCCGCGCATTAGAACTAGAGGCTACCTTGTAGAGGTTTTTGCAAGAGAGAAACAAGCAAGTGGTGGTTTGGCAGAAGGCTGACCGCCAAGTGGGGCCAGCTTGGCGTTATCAATAAGGAGACTTCGCACTTCCCCCCGGGATAACTACCACTCCGTAATAATAGTCGCAGTGGCGACGACGTGCTTCTGGCTACGCGGCTCTGCCATTCTCCCTTTCCCCCCCACTGAGACATGTATCTTTCATGCGTACCTGGCAAGCTGGCTCTTGCTCACGACGGCTGGCACTCTGCTTCTTTGTTCATCGTTGTTTGATCATCGTTTCCGGTCAACGAAGCAGCCACTCTGTCCTGTCATTCGTCCTTGTCCGCTTGGCAATCATGGTGTTACCCCGTCGAGCCTTGTGCTTCCGGCCCCGCCTTTTGCTAGCATCAACCATTCTGTTCTGTGTCACTGCATGGATGATGCTGGGGTATCGGCCCGCCCCTCGAGGCATCGCCGACGAACAGCAACTGCGTCTTGAATTTCCTCTTGCGTACAGACACATCCATAGGTTCAGAGGCCAGGGAGGCGGTGAGTCCCCCATGTCCGCCGGCCTATTTTGCCACTCGCAGGCTGTCGTCCGACAATGGCCGCATCTCTTCTCTACTAACGCATGTTGCCCTATCACTGATCAGCCTGGTTCATCCCTCCGCAATGGCTAGACAGAGGCCAAACGGCCCCCAAAACCATCGTCGAAGCAGTCGAGTTGGCTTCCCGCGTCGCTCACTCGCGCCCCGACCGCAACATTCCTCTGTCCAATATCCCGCTACTCGTCCATCAGAAATGGAACACGGCCCGGTTGAATGGCACCAAGCACGACATTGTGGCCTGCGTGGAGCAGTGGCTCAACCACTCCACGGCTCCGGCGTCTGGGTCTAGCCCCATGGCTTATTTCCTCTGGGATGACGAGGGTGTTTCGGCTTTGGTGAACAAGTACGAGAAGGCTTTCGCGGCCGATTTTGCGCAGGTGTTCTCCCCGGTGGAGCAGGTTGACATTTTTCGCATCATTGTTTGTAAATGGTTCGGAGGGATAGTACGTGGATACAGTGTTGAAACACAGACCTGCATACCCGCTCCTCCATGGCGCGCGCTTCGTATGGGCGGTTTGCTGACCACGCGCAGTACGGCGATATCGATACAAGACCGCTTCGACATCCTTCCACCTGGATTCAGTCGGCTGACATTTCCGAGTGGACCGACAACTTGACTGGAAAGAGCTACGGCTTGAACCAGGTCGCACTCAATCGAGTACAGCAGGTGTCTGGGGGGACTCGTCCGGTGAATGCGATTTGGGGCATTGAATGCGACACGGATCCTCAGACAGATGCGCATTGGCGTTACGGGTATACCTTTGCCGTTCAGTTGACAAACTGGGCGCTGGCATCTGCTCCTAAGCACCCCATCCTCCAGATTTTCATGGAGAGGCTTGTCAAGAAAGCGGCAGAAGCCAAGGTTGCAGCTTTGCATACATCCCACGGAAACGTGTCCCAGTTACACTACGACCCGCTCACACGGACTGGACCGGTCGCAGTCACGGAAGCGGCAAGCATATGGCTGGAAGAACACGAGGGCTTGAGGTGGAATGCCGTGACGGGATTAAATGATGACGGGAGGACTAAACTGGCCGGTGATGTCTTGATTCTTCCCATTACCGGATTCAGGTGAGTTGGGATCCCGCCAGACATCCCGCTTGACTGACCATGGAGACTCCTTTGCTGATATTTTCTGACATATGCAATCGTGAAACAAAAGCCCCATTCAAGGAAGCCGCAGCAGAATGGGCGAGAAATCATGGAATCACCCCGACGCAAGGCTCGCTCACATGGCCATGGGCTCATGGCATCACACGAATATCATTGTGGAATATGGTAAATTCTGCCGCACTTTTCTCGGCATGTGTAAAGATTGGCCGAAAATGTGGTAAGGGGGAGGCGTCTGGCACCTTGTTGCTCTTTTATCGAGGGCCTAGAGAAAATCCGAGTGGGCTGATTCTGGTTTTCCCGTGTATCATCATGACAAACAATGTAGTCAACAGCATACTAGCTAGGTACCTACTAGTAGGTAATCCATCCACATATGTTTTTGAGGAAGGCAGTTGCCTCCTAGCCTCTAGGTTGTTATCCAGCATCCAGTCCGGCCCCGCCATTTAGGCTATGCGCGCATGGTGGATCTGCCGTCGCTTGTGGCGGGAGTGGGGCTGTTGTTGCTGTGTGTATTTAACGCCTTTAGGCACTAGAGCCATCCATCCCTATGGGGATATCGGGCGTGCTACGCTATTCCTGGAGTCTAGACAAAAGAAGACGGGAATGGGGTGAAAGGG